>JAFEME010000025.1:0-109603 GCA_018831755.1 Niveomyces coronatus | reverse complement strand
GTTTTTTTTTTTTTTTTTTTTTTTTTTTTTTTTTTAAATTTATCTTGTAGATGCATTGTGGGAAAATAAAAAGGTTAAAGAGTATGACTCGACGGCCGGACCGGCGAGAATTTCCCGTGATGAGATGGATACTAACTGATAAATAGCAGGTAGAAGGGGATGTATGTACAGTATGTACAGTATGTGTGTGTGTACCTGATAAAGGGGACTAGCAGAAGCAGAGATAAGAGATGATGCCGACTACTAGAGACGAGGCAAGCGTTGGTTCATATTATTTCTAAAGGTCATTGCGGGTTATTTTACTCTGATAGATAACCCATCCTATTTTTATTTTATCTTTATTCTAATTTTATTTTGAAAAGCTGATCTTGAAAGAAGAAGAAAAAAAAACACTCATCGTACCCCCCGCCACCGATACAGCTCAAGGTGGCGTTTGCCTCACCACCATGCATTCATACACATCGAATCCAAGCTTCAAATCAGGACCCTGCATCCTTCACTTTTTCTCTCGTCCCTTTTTATTCCCATTCCATCCTCACCTCCCCCCACCCTGCCGCCCAGCCATCAACAGCTCGCCCAATCCCCCCATCGGCCAATGCACCCTCATGATAAGCAAGCCCCCTCGACGCTTGCCCCTCCCCGCAATGCGATGCAACGCAAGACATCCCAGAGAAGGGGCATAGGCCAGGCGCCGCCAATTCTTCGGCCCGTCCTGAGCCGTCTCACAAAAAATCGATTGTGCTCGACGTGTACAGGATATGGGGTAAAGTGAGACAAAACCCTCCATTCACTGAAAACACGCACTCAACAGATGAAAAATGGCCAAACCACCTTGATGGTCCCATGAAAACACGCTTCACGGGCAATGACAGCCGTCAGCTTTAAAACCCCCAGCCGGAGGAAATCGTCTTCCGACGACAAACGCATCTCGGCTCGGCTCGGCCCCTGCGCAAGGGCCTCTCTTCACTAGAATATGCTTCTACTCACGTCTATTTCATCATTTTGCTATCCCACGATCCTCGGCAGACAATGCATCCATCGCATTGGACTCGTCATATCTCTCTCTTCCCAGGCTGCAGTATCCCACGACACCTCACGCCAAGAGACCTTCTTCGCCCTTCCCCCCGTGCTATCCTCACCCAAACATTTCATCCTCGACGTCATTTTATGAGTGACACAGAGCACGCCATCCCACCTTCGTTACGTTATTGGGGTCCTCTTCATAGCTCGTGCGCCCCCGGGACGGCTCATAACTGGGCTCGTCTCTGCGTGTCTCTCATGCATCTCGACTAGTACGTCAATATCGTCATGGAATGGTGCCATACTTCACTTTGCCTCCTACTGACTGTACTCACAGCTTCGAAAGTCTGGTTCTGCAACTCTGGTACTGGCTACACAAATTATTCCCGCTCCAACCATGTTTCACGTCCTTCATCCACCGAAGCTGTCCTCCACTACTCGTCGTAGATGTTCGAATTGCTAATGGATGCGTCGTCAGTACACCACACAGTCAAGTTAGGCAACCGGGCTGCGTCACTCACAACTTGCCAGCAAAGTCCTCGCGTCGCGCAGCATCCTTCCTCACCCACACACTCACGCTGCACTGTCCGCAGCTGAACTCACCGTGCCCGTCGTCGCCAATCACAACCTCCTCCGACGACCAGCCGAGAACATCGGTCCAGGTCTCGCCCGCGTGCATCTCCCCGACGTGCATCCGCTTGCTGCCCGCACCCGCGTTGCTCATCACCACCGCCATGCCCGCCCGCCGGTCGTGCGTCCCATAGCGCACCCACCCCACGCATGTCGCGTAGTCAAAGTAGTCCGCCTGCCGCCCGTAGGCGTATAGCTTGCGCGCCAGCATCAGATGTCCGAGGAGCCCGCCGCATGAAGGGGCCTGCTCGTGCTCGCCGCAGACGCCATACAAGTCGCCGTACCACACGCACGGGTATCCCTGCTCGCGGAGGAGCACCAGCGCGTATGCCAGCGGCTTGAACCAATCTGCGATGGGGGCCTCAAGATCTTGATACGGTTGTGTATCATGATTCATGACTAGAGTCTGCTCCGACAGATGGAGCGGAAAAAAGAAGAAAAAAAAAGAAAAATCAGCTTCTCAGATAACGTCTTCGGCCACAAAACAACTCTTAGTACGATAGCATCTTACCACTGCATTAACGGGTCGAGACTGCACCAACGAACCGTCAAAGACCTGCCTCAGATCAGCCGCTTCCGTCTGGCTGATCTGGCTGAAACTGTGCACCAGCGGCGCGTCAAACAGCGAAAACTGCCGGTTCATCCCATCCAGGTATCGCTCCATGTCCTCGAGGCTATCCTTCCAGAACTCGCCGACAAAGAACCAGCCGGTGCCGTAGCGCTCGTCCATCTGCGCCACAAACTTTTGCAGGAACGAGGCGCTAAAGTGCTTGATGGCGTCGAAGCGCATGCCCTTGAGCGGTATCGTGTCGGCCAGCCACTGGCCCCAGTGCAAAACATCGGCCTCGACCTCGGGGTGCGAGTAGTCGAGATCGGAACCCATGAGGAAGTCACTGCGACAGAAAATCATTGGTCAGAGCAAGACGAACAAGCATGCAGTCGTGTCTCATCAATGCAGCAGCGCCAAAACATCTCAGAGCAGCTTATATACTGACAAGTTTCCCTTTTCATCGTCGACATCGGGCACGCTCGCCCAGCCCTCGGACTGCTCGCCCAGCAGCTTGTAGATGGCCGACTTCTTGTTGGCCGCGTTGTAGTCGACGCCGCTGAAGTGGTACCAGTGGTACTTTTGCGCGCTGTGCGCCTCGCCGCGCCCGGCAAAGTCGTAGCCCACCCACGCCTCGATCTCGTACGGCTCGCTGACGGTGCGCGTCCGGTCGTCCGGGTCGACCTCGACGGCGCGGCACCGCTCCTTGTGGTCGGCCGCCATGCGGTGGTTCAGCACCGCGTCCCAGTAGATGCCCACGCCGGACTTTTCGGCCGTGCGGCAGAGACTGAGCAGCTCGTCTTTGCTGCCCCATTTCGTAGCTACTGATCCTTTCTGGTCAAACTCTCCCAAGTCGTAGCTGCGCGGATGTCAGTACAATAAAGCAAAAGGCCCGAATGTGGGTGGATTCCATACAGATCGTAT
Source organism: Niveomyces coronatus (assembly GCA_018831755.1). Lineage (NCBI taxonomy): Eukaryota > Fungi > Ascomycota > Sordariomycetes > Hypocreales > Cordycipitaceae > Niveomyces > Niveomyces coronatus. The sequence goes on along the minus strand of JAFEME010000025.1, from coordinate 106,482 downwards.
ATATCATAGCCGTTGCCAGTCTTGCTCGACGCTTTGCAACTGCCCTGTTTATTAGTTACGGCCAAGCATTTCGCTGACGAGTTGAAGCTCACCCGGGCGGAATCCAGATATTATCAATACCCCATTTCTTCAGCTGCGGGAGCTCCTTTCCGAGCCGCTTCCAGTGCTTCTGGTCTGCAGGGACGTACCACTCGAATCCCTGCAGCATTGTCATGTTTTCCGGTGTTGGTTCGTCGGACGCCATCTCGCCGATTTTGCAATCGAGGTATCGGGGCGGGAATGACTTTTGCGACCACTACAGACGAACGCTCAGCAGCCAGCGAGAAACAACACAGACGCGCGCGGGAAGGTTGACCATAATAAATACAGCAAGCGGTCACAAAGATAAGTAGCCTGGGTTTTCAGGTCCACCCTTCCCGTGGCGCCGGAAAACCAACAGCCTTTGCCCATTGACTGTCCAACAATCTATCCGGCTCTAGTGTTTTCTGAGAATCAAGGAACGGACCGGCTAGCGACTCGCAGTCTGGGCCGTTCCATTTTTGCGAAGCCAGCCAGCCCGGCTACCCCCCTTGTCAAGTTCTGAGAGCGATTTCATGTAGAAAACGTTGGGCCCCACGATGGCTTCAAGAAATGACGACACCGCCTGAAATCAAAATTCAGTAAACCACTAGGAAATCCAGAAAAACTCCCAGTAGAGACTGCCATGTAGCTCTACATTGCGATGGCAATCCTTCCAAGTACCCATCCTAAAACATCCAAGAAAAAGCATATATCTATATATACACATACGCGCCCCCATCCCTACAACACGTCCCTCACATCACCGCTTCACCCCCACCACCACCAGATTCCTCGGGCTCTGCTCATACTCAAACACCGCCTCGACCCACGCGTCGCGCACCTCGTCCTGCTCCCGCAGCCACGCCCACCTGTCCACCACCATCAGCGCCTCCACCAGCGTCGCGCTGAAGGCCATCAGGCTCCAGACGACGCACAGCTCGTGCCGCCTCGCCGGCCCGTACCTCTCCTCGTAGCGCGCGATCTCCCCGTCCGTCATCCCCGCCATGGTCCGCCCCATGACCTCGGCGAACCGCCTGTAGTCGGCGCTCGTCGTCAGCTTGCGCACCGCCGCCCGCACGTAGCCCGCGAGCCCCCCGCGGTAGCTGGCCCGCGGCAGCGTCCCCACGGCCAGCGGGGTCGTGCTCTTCCGGAACGGGCCCGGCGCTGCCGCCGCCGCGGTGCTCCCCGTCTCGAGCGTGATCTCGCGCACGGCGCCGCGGTCGAGGAACATCTTCTGCAGCACGGCCCGGTAGAAGTGGCGCGTGAAGAAGGCGTCGCTCTCGGCGGGCGTCCAGTTCTGGGGCGCCTGGCAGGCCATCATGCGCGCGGTGATGTTGGCGCGTATGCCGCCGCCGCCGCCGCCGCCGTAGCTCGCGAGCCGCTCGCTCATCGGGAACCCCTGCGGGTCGCGCCGGTCGGACTCGGCGGCCACGCGGGAGGACGACGGCCCGCCGTTGATGGCCTGCAGCGCCGGCCGCAGGTAGCCGTGCTCGTGGGTGGGCGGGCCGAGGCGCTCCGTGACCAGGTTGTAGCAGCAGCCGACGATGGCGACGGCGCGGATCTCCGGGTTGAGCACCAGCGACCGGATGCCAAAGTGCGACAGGTTGCCGCACGAGTGTATCGACACGGCCATGAGTCCCAGATGCCGCTGCTGCTCGTCGCCGCCGCGGCGGTCAATCTCGGCAATCACCCCGGACAGGTCGCCATTCTCCAGCCTGCCGGAGACGTACTGCAGCAGCCCCTTGCCCTCCTCCTCCGGCGCGTACGTGACCTCGTCGCCCGCGATCCTGCGGAACCTGTCGCCGCCCTCGGCGCCCGCCACCTGCTCGACGGCCCTCGCCAGGGCGTCGGGGTCCTTCCTCCCCTCCGGGCCGGCGGCCTCGAGGATGCGCATCCACGTCTTCTTGTTGCGCAGGATCACGGGCTTGCTGGCCAGGCCGGACTTGGCGTCGAAGCCCCTTGCCGCGTCCACGTTGCGCTGGCGGCCCTCGACGGCGACCACGCGCCGGTTGTACGGCTCGCTGGCCAGCGCGCGGCCCAGGTAGTTCTGCCCGCTGCCCAGGTCGACAAAGTGCGTGATGGCGGGGCGCGCCGCCGCCGCGTCCCCCTCCCCCTCCCCGGTCACGTCCGACGCCAGCCGCGAGACGTAGCCGGCGAAGCGCCGCACCTCGTGGATCTTCTTGGGGTTCATGCCGACGGCCACGCTGCGGGTCAGCGGCGGCGGCGGCGCGGCGGCGGCGGGCTGCGCGACGTCACGCCGCAGCGCGAGCCGCCGGATGCTCCTGATGTAGGCGACGAGGCTCTCTGGCGGCGGCGGCGCGGCCTTCCCGTCGACGAAAGCCGCGGCGGCGGTGTCCAGGTCGTCGCGCATGAAGAGGTCGAGCAGGCGCATGATGTCGTGCGAGAGCAGGAAGTCGTGCCACTCTCCGGGCAGGGCCGCGTAGAACAGCCCCGGCTCGGTGATGAAGAAGTCGACGACGTGCACGGCGCCGCAGAGGATCTGGAACGTGTCCGACGTAGTGGTGAATCTCAGCAGCTCCTCGACGTACTCGTCCGCCGTCGCGAACTCGTCGCTGCAGGGGAGCGGCCTTGATGGCGGCATGATGGTTTTTCAAGGGCTACCCTGGAGAGAAGGGGGGGTTCGCGTTTGGCGTCGTGCGGGTGTGCGCATGAGGCGCTCTCTGGCTCTGTGATGTGTTTGGCAGTGGATTGATGTACTCTGCCGTCGTAGATGATGTTCTTCCATGTGAGCTTTGAGATTTGCGAGGAGAGATTTACTTAATTGGAGTGACTTTGAGATTTTCCTAGCCGCGTCTGTGGAGATTAGAGGAGCACTGGGGCGTGAGGGACGGCGCGAGAGCAATGTTCACCAATTTATTATTACCTACTTTTTATCTTTATTATCAGCTATTTTTCAATTTCTGTTCAAGCTTAAACGTTATTACAATTTTCTTGTATATAGTATGTTTGCTTCGTTCAAATCCCAAATCAACGTACAACTCCAGCTATGCTACTCGCTTGCCAACTAGCGGCGGCAGGCATCTCATCACACTAGCGCGGCCTGGTCCGTGGCCTCATCCAGCAAACGTCACTCGCAACGGCACTCACCATCCCAACATTCCTCTCTTCAACGACCACTGCTCGCACACTTCCGCCGTCCACACCCGCCGCAACCCACAACATCATCCCGCAAACCCTCCTCCATCGATGCGTCGTCCGACATAGCCACCCCTTCAGGATGATGTCCTCCACTAACGAGGAGGACCCTTTCCTCCAGGTCCAGCAGTACGCGCCTCCCCCCCCATCCTTCCCCTCCTCCACTAACCCTCCCTCTCAGAGATGTCCTCACCCAGCTCTCCTCCGCCCGCCCGCTCTTCGCCTCGTACCTCCGCATCCGCTCCCTCAGCTCCACCGCCTCCTCTCCCGAACTCGCCTCCGCGCGCGCCGACCTCGAGGCCGCGCTCGCCGCCGTGGCCGAGGACCTCGCCGACCTCGCCGCCGCCGTGCGCGCCGTCGAGTCCTCCGCGCCGTCCGCCTACGGGCTCACCGCCGAGGAGCTGCTGCGGCGCCAGCGCCTGGTGCAGCAGATCGGCGGCGAGGTCGACGACATGCGCGAGGAGCTGCGAAAGAAGACGGCGGCGCCGGCAGCACGTGCCGAGGAGGACGAGGACGAGGGGGAGCGGCGCGACGGCTACGCGGAGTTTGAGCAGCAGCAGCAGGTGCAGATGATGCGCGACCAGGACGAGCACCTCGACGGCGTCTTCCACACCGTGGGCAACCTGCGCAGGCAGGCGGACGTCATGGGCCGCGAGCTGGAGGAGCAGCGCGAGATGCTCGAGGTCGTCGACGGCGTGGCGGACCGCGTAGGCGGCACGCTGCAGAACGGCATGACCAGGCTGCAGACGGTGATTCGGCGCAACGAGGACCGGTATAGTAGCTGCTGCATCGCGGTGCTGATCTTTGTGCTGATGTTGCTACTGGTCCTTCTGCTGATAATCTAGAGAGGAAGAAGAGGAGGATGGGTAAAGGGTAGGGCATTTCTACGTACACAGTATGAGCCGGAGTTTCACGTTTACAGTGGCTAAGAGTTTTCATGTTTATTTTTTTCCCTCTCTCCCTTGAATCGCCTCGTTCGATTAGCTAGATCTGTAAGACAGGTGTGTTGTATATTACGGCGCCATGTCTTGAACCGTCTTCCTCTAGTAGACCACACACATATATACACTTTTCAAAACAAGTTCAATTTCAGTCGGGCCATGTTTCCAATTTCTAACTCATGAGGATCGCAATCAAAAAAAAAAAAAAAACCCCCCAGAATAGAGAAAAAGAAAAACACCTGAAACGCCAGCCTAGATCCACACACATATGGTAGCGTTTGCGTAGCATAGAATCAGTTTTAAAAAAGAAACAATTAAAGAAGAAGAAATAAATAGATAAATGAGTGTTTGGAATAACCTTGCCTCCTCATTATATGCTCATACATACTCTTCCAACTTGTAAAGAGAACGTCATCATGTCAAAATCAATCCGTTTGTCGACTTGAGCACCTCCGCCAGCGCCTGCAGCGACCCAGCAGCGGGTGAGTCTCCCGGCGCTCTCTTGGGAAACTCGATCAAGGCCAGCCTCAGCGCCGCCACGGCCGCGTTGCCGTAAAATGTGAGGAGGCGCTGCTCGTGGCCGTCAATCATGGAGCGAACCACGACATACTGCGTGTTGGAGGTCTGCCCGGCGGGGCAGTTGATGATGCCCGCCAGCGCCGTCCAGTAGTGTGTCGGTGGATAGGGATTGGTCTTGGGCGACTTGCTAAAGTCACGCAGGGCGACGGCTGCGTAACCCGCCGCGAGTCCTGCCATCCTATCGTTGTGGCTCTGCTCCGTGACCCAGGCGGGTCCGTCTCTCCGCCATCCCAGCGCAAGACGCCCGCGCTCCGTCTTGTCGCTGCCCGACAGGCCAAACAACACCGGGCACGAGACACGAAACTTGGCCATCAGAACATCGATGAGCGACTGCCCGCGCCACTGGAAATCGGGCATGGAGAAGACGTGGGCGGTGAAGACGCCGATGGGGTCCGCCGCCTTGGGGTTGGCGCTGCACTCGTTGATGAATTGGTTGATGATGCCCTTGGCGCAGATGTTGACTAGATAGATGAAGAGGGCAGGTAAAGTCGCTTCGTTATTTGCGGAACCTTCTACCGGCTGTCTCGCATCTACTACGAATTTGCTGACTTCGACAGGCGGACTAGGCACCCTTTGGCGTAGGGCGTCAAGCAGTGCAGCTGTGATTTTTTTGATCTGAGAACTGGTCAGGTAACTGGTGATGGGAGAATGAAAATTTGACAGGGTTCGGCATACCGGCTGGACATTGGCCCCTCTCCCAGACGTTAACTGGCCGATGGATACGCGAATCTCGCGTCGATATGTACCCATCGGTCCTTTGAGAGGGGAGCCTGGCTGCCTGGCCTCCGTCTGCAGGAGTGACCGGAGTTTCTTGAGCTCTTGATGAATCTGCACATATCTTTCGGTCGAGCGCGACTGCGTGGGGCTACGAGATACCCCGGAAATAGGCTGTGAAGGAGCCGGTTGCGCCATCTGCTGCTTGGTATTTGCTACTGGAGGACTAGGGCTGATCCCATTCGTCTGTGGCTTTGGCGGCTCTGGCCGGCGGTTTGGTTGCTGCTCCGCAAGCTTCTGGGGCTCCGCAAGCTTTGTCGCCGGTTGTTGAGGCGTGCTCTGCGCGGGTTTTGGCGGCTCCGGTCTTTGCTCCGGCAGCGGCGCGGGCTTGGGTATCGATTTTGCCCTAAGTTCCTGCAGCTTGATCTCTTTGGCGGCAATCTCTGACTCGGCCTTTAGCCTCTCCTGCTCCTTCTTCTGCTGCCGGGCGATGCGATCACTCTCCTCCTTGAGCTCGTGCAGCTCATAGACTCGTATGGCGGCCTCTCGAACGCGGTCGTGTTCGACCTGCGCAGCGGCGAGCGCGTCGAGATGGCTCAGCTCGTCATTTCGCACGTCGAAGAGGAAGCTTGTTCGAACGCCTCGTTCAGGGCTAGAAAGCAGCATCTGGCTACCCCGAGCGGGCGAGGAGCGTGACATGCTGGCGGGTTCAAATAGACTGGCCTCGCCTGGCGGGCGGGAAAAGAAGAGGAATGGCGAGTACCGCGAATGACGATGTCGGGTGCTAGACCGAGTCTATCATACCGAGCAAAGGCGAAACGGAGTAGACAATGCCGATGACGAAATGTATTGCTTTTACGGGACTGAGTTGACGCGTTGAGTGACTGACAAGCCGAGAACCTTTGAAACAGAATATTCTAATAAGATTTTGATCATGCAATGTACAAACACAATGAAGTCAAAAAGTGCTTTTCGTTGGTCGCTGCTATCCGTCCTGCTACCGGCCCCGCTAAAACAAAGACCCGCGGTGAGGCGGCAGCCAATTGCATGTATAGTACAGCAGTCATGATGTACATTCTAACTCGATTTGGCTGGTAGGTTAGTAAGTAGTAGTAGGCATGTACTGTATGGGGGCTGGAGAAAAGGGTATGGACGTCCATGGAGGCGATAGCTTTGTACGGGACAGCTTATATATATTCCTCATTCTGTAATACAGAACTATGTATGTAATACAGTCAGTGGGAGCAGGACTTACCATCTAGTGCGCACGCAAGGTGCATTTGCCGCAACAACGGCACAGGCGCAGCACTTTTACCCATGTAAATATGCTGTATGTGTACATGACACCCAGGGATAATACTAGTATGCACTACATGTACTGTGCTGTACCTGCAAAAGACACGCCAAAGCACCCGTAGTGCACAAGTACAGACATGGCAGCCACATATGGGCGCAGCGCACAGAGGTATCTCTTAGAAGTTGAAGGACGCGACCATTTGTCAAATGTGAACATGTCTTAGACCATTGTTGAATGGAATGAGATGTCGGTGGATCAAATGACGTGCGGAAGATCACTTGCATCATTTTTTTTTAGCAATTGCTCAGGACGCTGGCTCGTCAGATTTCAGAGCCGCTTACGAACTCATATTTCCATGTACACAAGTACATACTGTAGATAGTCTGGAGTGTTGCGTCGACGGGTGCACACACACGACGAACAATTACGTCGGGGTCGACCAGTGACCATTGGGACATTGCATTCTCTTGTCTGACGAGTCTGTTCCCTGTTGCCATGTGAAACTGAACATCAACTCCACTCATGCATAAAGAGGCTCCTGGGCCCGCTGATTCGATGCGTTGGTTCGCCCAACTCGAGATTGCATCGCATCTGGCGTCGCTGGCGTCGAAGCAATGATCGGCCTATAGCAGCGGCATCTGGTTCCACCAGCCCGTTAATCCATTACATGATGGCATTCATCTCACCATGTGTTTGTGAACAAGAAAAACATGCAGTGACGGGAAATTTGATGGCAAGCTTCAAGTAGGCATTGGACAACAGGTGGATGCGCCACGCCGCCGTTGCTTGTCCGTACTATCCTTGTCCTTGTACTGCAACACGGAACTTAATGGGACAGGTACTACTGGGTAGTTAGTACGCACCTGTTAGCTCATGCTACCCCTGATTGGCAGACCAGCCGACAGGGTACGTACAGAAGTCGTCATAGTGCAACACACTGTACATGTGCTGTAGCAGAAGCTGCGACGTGTCTGTAGCAGCTTCTAACCTATCCGTTCGAGCTTCAGGAACTTCAGCTAGAGCCCTAACGGCCGCCACTGGCCGTAATCGGACGAGGAAAATTTCGAGGCATTCTACTCGCACTCTTTACAAGTACTGTATGCACAAACACGACACATCCCCGGGCACGGACGAGGGTTGTCCATGTAATTGCGCAAATGTTCATAGCCTCTGCGGGGTTACAAGCGCCTGATAGACACACCGGATGCTCCGCTCAGGCGCAGCGCGATGATTTCAGAAGCCAGATGTGCCCCACAGACGAGATTATTTACTCGTTGACGTCCGAGGTCATCATCGGAACGATAGGCGCACCATCGCCAAATATCTTTAGTCAAGTCGTTCGGAGCTGCGTCACATAGATCAAGTCTGACTACTTTCTGACTTGTGAAACCGGACACGAGCCTCACCTTGCTGATGAAGGAGACATGCACTGCAGAATGACTGCTATAGACTTTCAAAAAGCCCCGGGCCACCACAGTGGCTACCCAAACGTCGCCACGGAGACTGCAAGGCTTCTGCTCTAGCCCTATTCGCCTTGGCCTGGCAGAAGTAAGACCCCATGCACCCGATTACGACGGGACTCGGACGAGGAAGGGGCCCAAGACGTCAGCTCGCAAGGTCTCTGTCCTAGGAGGGCACGAAGTTAAAGTATCATGTCTGTAGTAGGGCTACTTTACTCGCAAAAATTTCCAAAGCAAGCTTGTTTGCGACTGTTGACAAACCCCAAGGAAATAATAAGATAGTAAGCACTGCATATGAGGACACTGCATCTTCTCATGTACTAACCTACAGTATGTACTTGGGTGCTACTGTAGGTACTGTACTAAAATCCTACCAATACCTGGGACACGGTAGGTACAGGCAGTACTAGGCAGGTGCCACTGCCTACGCGAAGGTACTGCAAAGGTAAGGAGCTGACAGCCTGGACCAAGGCGATCTGCTGAGATGTACATGTAAACGCACATTAGTACATGCAGGAATGACTGGAACATGCAGCTCGTACTGATTTTCGTAACCTTAACGAGGCCGATTACTGGGCGGCCTGCCCGCACACTCGCATGGAATCTCAATACCTTCCGGTCTACTACTGTACAGTACATGTCGTGAAGTACAGTACTGTACCTGCTGCTCCTGGTAGCTCTACCAGACCCCAACTGAAAGACCGGCGGTTGTGTCAAGCGCTCTTGATTATGTAAATATATTTGGCCGGGGCTGCGCGCGGCTCCTAGCCACTCATAGACGCAAAGTAACTTGTGCTCCGCAGAGTCACTCTTCTATTCATCTAGAAAGCCATCGCGCTGACGCAGAACTTCAGTGCATGTATATTCGTACTACCCTTCACCTGAAGCGGCTGTTGCACTGTACATTTTGTGGCGGGCTACTAATCTGCCACTGCAGTGCCCGATAGGCCCGCTGGAGGAAAGCCGGCAAAAAGCTGGGCGCGCCCCGCCAAGGCATCAAAAGGTTGACCTCGTCACCCAAAACCTCTCCGTGCAATTAATTATACCCACAGTAGAGCAGTGATTCACTACCTACTAGTAGTACTACTGTGCAGTCCTAACCTATAGTATTACCTACTACTAGTAGTATGTGCTAACATTTTTGCCCCCCAGCCCTGCTCCGAACAAATTTAGACTTGCATCATCTACCCATCCCTCCCTTTATTCTCCTCATCCTCTTCCCGCTTCCCGCTTTCCCATCCCGCATTATCACTCCCATCAACGCCTTCATTTTTCACACTCCTTGGCTCTGCCAGAGCTTCGCTCTACCGTCCCATCACACCCTCCTTCTTTTTTTCAGAACAGCGCAGCCCTCATTTATCTGTCCGCCTGGGACAATCCATCAACCAGCTCAGCCTACGGTCCTGCACTACCAACTTCACGACATCAGTCCTGACAGGCTCTATACCTTCATTCATCGCATTCGACTACTTGCTACTGGTAATCCTACCTGATTTTCTGTCTCGCGATGGAGCAGCAACAGTCCCAGCAGCAGCAGCAGCATGCCCAGCAGCCCGCTCCTACAGGCCATGCCGGCGGTGTCCCTGGTCCTGCCGGACGCCGGCTGCATATTGCCCATCGCCGTAGCCCATCGGAGCTCACACCATTGATGAGCATGTTTGCAAATCCTGGAAGTAAGTTGTACCGAGCATGCGACTCTGCCTCTTCGTTTGCCACGCTGGTGCCCACCACGCAAATCATCTTCACACGATGCTAACACGAGGCTTCTCTCTCTCTCAGTGGAACAGTTGGCTATCCAGCAACAGATTGAACTCTTACAGCAGCAGCAGCAACAGATCCAGGCTACCCACCAGCAATACGTCAACATGGGAATGATCCCCCCTGGCCAGCCGATGGCCCCTGCCGGAGCATTCAATCCTTTGCAAACGATGGGCAACATACAGCAAAACGCATTTCAGTTCCCCAGCCAAATACCACAAAACGTTTCTCTGGCACCGCCCTCTCAGCCAATGTCGCATCGTCGCAACCAGTCTGCCCTCCCAAATATGGGAATGGGACCCCCACCAGCGCCCTCAGCTGGTGCCTCTGGCTCTGCCTTCGGCAGCTTCGAGGCACCTGGTGCTCACAACCGAGAGAACAACAGTGTGAGAGGCGGAAGAGGTGGCGGCGGCGGCCACCAACGACGTCACTCTCTAGCCCTAGCAGATGCAAAGAAGGCTGCCGAGCTTGCTCAGCAGAAGCGTACGACAACCGGCTTCCAATTTCCCGGTCCCGATGCTGCCGCCGACAAGTCGATCGACGAGACTAAAGGTCACTCGCAGCCTACCGTTGAGGGACTTGGACCGTCCTCTGCTCTGCGAGGCGGTCGCGGCGGACATGGTCGCAGCCAGAGTATGGCCGTCAATGGGCGGGGCGCTGGTGCCAGAGGCAATTTCAGTGTAGGCGGTGATGGCAATGACTTTCAGCGTCGAGGCGGCGGTCACAATCGGACCGGCTCGCGCAACTTTGAGGGCAACTGGCGCAACCAAGGCCAGAATCAAGACCAGGCGGCTGCAGGCCAGACCCAAGGCTTCCAACCTGGCCATCGATCGCGTGCCTCGATGAATCAGTCCGTATCTTCTATCGGCGCCTTTCAGTACAACCCCAATCAGATTCAGCTTCCCGGCCAGATGCTGATGCCGCAGATGTACGGACAAAACCTGAACCCAGTTCAGTTGAGTCAACTCCAGGCTCTTCAGGCCGCGCAGATGAACGGCCAGCAGTTTCAGGGCTTGCAGAACCAGCAGGCTGGTCAGCTCGGTGGTCAGCAGCAGCAGCAGCAGCAACAGCAGCGAAAGACACTCTTCACCCCGTATCTGCCCCAGGCTTCTCTGCCTGCTCTGCTCGGTGATGGACAGCTCGTTTCTGGTATCCTTCGTGTCAACAAGAAGAATCGTAGCGATGCTTATGTGACTACTCAAGACGGGCTGCTCGATGCGGATATTTTCATCTGCGGAAGCAAAGACCGAAACAGGGCGCTCGAAGGTGATCTTGTCGCTATTGAGTTGCTTGACGTCGACGAGGTTTGGTCGCAGAAACGTGAAAAGGAAGAAAAGAAGAAGCGCAAGGACATTACCGATACACGCTCGAACTCAACGAACCAGGGTAATCAAAACTCCAATCGCAACGATGATTCGGGCAACAACGAGGGTGGCCTCCGTCGCCGTGGCAGTCTTCGCCAGCGCCCTACTCAAAAGAAGAACGACGATGTCGAGGTGGAGGGCCAGAGCCTTCTTCTCGTTGAGGAGGAAGAAATCAACGATGAACAAAAGCCTTTGTACGCTGGACATGTCGTCGCTGTTATTGAGCGCGTCGCTGGTCAGATGTTCTCCGGTACTCTTGGCCTCTTGCGTCCGAGCAGCCAGGCCACCAAGGAGAAGCAGGAGGCCGAGCGTGCTGCCCGAGACGGTAACAGTGGCCGTCATCACGAGTCTCGCCAGCAGGAAAAGCCTAAAATTGTCTGGTTCAAGCCCACGGACAAGCGAGTACCCCTCATCGCTATTCCAACCGAACAAGCCCCGCGTGACTTTGTCGAAAAACATCAAGATTATGCCGACCGCATATTTGTTGCTTGTATCAAGCGCTGGCCCATTACTTCACTCCACCCTTTCGGTACTCTCGTGGAGCAGCTTGGACCCACAGGAGACCTCAAGGTTGAGACCGATGCCTTGCTGCGTGACAACAACTTCTCCTCGGACGAATTCTCCGACGCTGTTCTGCGCAGCGTAGGCCTCCAGGACTGGAACGTATCCAAAGAGGACGAATCTTTGATCTCTGCTCGTCGTGATTTCAGAGACGAAGAGGTCTTCACAATTGACTACAACGGCGGCGCGGAGCTGGGCAACGCTATTCACGTGAAGCCTCTGTCCGATGGCAAAGTCGAAATCGGCATTCACGTCCCTGATGTGGCCCATTTCATCAAGCCCAACTCGCTTGTTGATCGCGAGGCCAGAAAGCGGGGCACATCTGTTCAGCTTGTCGATCGCTTCTGTGCTCTCCTGCCCCCAAAGTTGGCCGGTGAGGTCTGCTGCATCGTACCGGAAGAGGAAAGGTTGGCTGTCAGCGTTGTCTTCAACGTCAACACACACAATGGCTCCGTCTCGGAGGGTGATGCCTGGGTTGGAAGGAGCATCGTGAAGAGCACCGGGAAGCTCTCACTTGCGGACATTGATAAAGCGGCAGCCGCCGAAGGGTCCGCGTATGCGAATGCCGCTGTCCCGCTCAAGACTGTCCAAATTCTGCAAGTGGTTGCACAAAAATTCCGCGAGGCAAGACTCGGTGCCGCAGGCGAGCCAATTGCTCCACTGCGCCTGTTCCAGCAACTTGATGATGAGAACAATCCCGTTCAGTTCAACATTTTTGACTCGTCTTCATCTCTCGAGCTCATTGAAGAACTTATGCACAAGACCAATGCGTACGTCGCTCAGCAACTCGCAGAAGGTTTACCCGACAAAGCGCTACTCCGTCGCCAGTCGCCACCCAATCCTCGTCGCCTTCAGACATTCGTGGAGCGTATGAACGCCCTTGGCTATGAAATTGATGCATCTGGAAGCGGTTCCCTGCAGAGCAGCCTTTTCAATGTTGAGGATTCTGAGCTGCGCCAGGGTATGGAGACTTTGGTCGTCAAGTCTATGCAGCGGGGCAAATACTTCATCTCCGGAAAGACGCCCAAGCAGCTCTGGCAGCACTACTGCTTGAACCTTCCTCTGTATACCCATTTCACTAGCCCGACTCGTCGCTACGCCGATATTGTCGTCCACCGTCAGCTGGAGGCTGTGTTGTCCGAGGGCCAGATTGAGTACACCGAAGAGATGGAAGGGCTCGTAAAAACTGTCGAATCTGCCAATACGAAGAAAGAATCTGCTCAGAATGCCCAGGAGCAGAGTGTCCATATTGAGGCTTGTCGGAAAATGGATAAACAACGCCAGGCCACCAACGGTGACCTCATCACCGAGGGTATCGTTGTATGCGTTTACGAGTCGGCATTTGATGTGTTGATTCCCGAGTGGGGTTTCGAAAAGCGGGTTCACTGTGACCAACTTCCGCTGAAGAAGGCTGAATTTAGAAAAGAGAAGCGAGTTCTGGAGTTGTATTGGGAGAAGGGTGTGCCTAGCTCGGCCTACGTTCCTGAAGACGAGCGGCCCAAGGCCGCTGCTTCCCAGAGAATGACAAATGCCATGGCCGCGGCTAAGCATGCTGAGGAGGCGGCGAAAGCAAGAAAGGAGAGGGAAGAGACTGCTCGCAAACAGACGGAGACGGGCACCATGTCGACTGATGATGTGGACGCCCTTTTCGATGATGACGACGATGACAACGCGTCCGACGTTACCGAAGCTATGGCTGGCGCTTCTCTGGGAGATCGTCCAGCTCAGAGCGACGCTAGCTCGAACGCTCACAAAGTTGCTGATGTCGCAGCATCTCAGCACGCTCGCTCCGACTCGAAGGCACCGGCGGCTGATGCGGTCGAGTCTCGTTTGACGAACAAGGAGAAGTATTTGAAGCTATTCAAACTTCGTGAGGAGGATGGCGAGTATATCCAAGATGTAACGGAGATGACAAGGGTGCCCATCATCCTTAAGACGGATCTCAGCAAGAGCCCACCGTGAGTCATGTTGTTCTCAGTCTGGCACAAAAGCTAACGTATTTTTAGTTGCTTGACTATCCGATCCTTGAACCCATTTGCTCTCTGAGCATGGCTATTAAGAGAATCAAAACGAGGCGACGGGACGACACGAGGCGGCCGCGGTTCAGGCGAGGTTCTAGATTGAATCAGAGCATGTTTTGGGCCATGTTGCATTGATGTGTTCATAATATTGCACGCGATTGATGGCTATGTCGAGCGAGAACCAGCGATGCGTGATAGTCGGAGCGCGATGATGTCTGCACAAAGCATAGCAAAAAGATGAATATAATTGCCTATTTGAAATTGCCGACTTTGCCGCTTCGATTGCACAGTATGATTTCAGGGTTCGTTTACTCTAGTGAGCCGTCGAACGCACTCAGGCGGCAGATAATACATAAAAACTGAGCTTAGATCAGCTCCTATGGTAATTTTAAGTAGGATATAGTATGCTAAACCATGACTGTTTAAGTATAAAATATAGGATTCGGTTTACATTAGTCTACGGCATATATATAAGGTCTGGGGAGTTGACTACATTGGAACTAGGTAGAAAAAGCAGTAGGAAATGTCGCGATACAGTTATCGAGATTGGTCCCTAGTATTATGGTAACGGAAATTTCAAGTCCTGCATCAGTTCGAGCCCGCCGTTCGTGTGAGCGTGCCCACTGAAAAGCCGAAATGAGAAACGTCGAATGTGGGACATGTTTGTTTCTATGTTTAAGAAAGATGGCTTCCAAACCTCGAGAGTCATGGCGTCATGTGCGGTAGAAGGCGCGCACTCTCTGCCACAGAGATGTAGACTCTGATTGAGACACAGCGACTGGTGCCCTTTCGCGATCATCGGTCACCTCCACTCGTTCACCATCAAGGCCCTTGTTGTTGACGGCATTTTGCTGCTTGCCTAGATAGAAGTCGGGCATGAAGAAACAAGCAAAGAAAGGCACCGCGGCTAGACAGATGGAAGCGATGGTGATTCTACCGTTGACGATGGCGTATGCCCTGATGGATCCCTGGCGGATGGGATCGGCGAACTTGTACTGGGTGCGTAGCTTCTTGATATTGCCGTAGATGCTGAGAACGGTCTTGTTCGGCACGCCGGGGAGCTCCACATACAGCTGGTCGAGCATCTGGTTGGTCCAGATGACAGAGGCGATGGCGCTGCCTATGCTAGATCCCATGGTCGACCACAGGGTGATGATGGATATGAGGGACGCTACGTCCTCGTGAGAGACGGATGCCTGAACGCCGACCCGGGCGCCGACGACGTTGAGGGATGCGAGGCAGAAGATGAGCTGCGCGGCGACGAGGCGGGCCGTGTCCTCGGTCATGCGGCCGGTGGGCTGGATCAGGATGCCGTAGCCGAGGATCTTGCACGCAGCACCGATGACCATGACGGTCTTGTAGCGGTGGGTCTTGCGATGGATGAGGCCGACGACGGGACCGACCAGGCACAGGCCCATGGTGGTGATGCCGAGGAAGATTGTCCACTGGTAGACGGTCCAGTCCTTGATGATGAAGATGTAGGACGAAAAGTACGTGTTGCGGACGGAGGAGGCCATCTGGTTGAACGTGTGGATGACGACGCCAGCGATGAAGGCACGGTTCTTGAGTATCTTCTTGGTCATGAGAGGCTTGGGTGCGAGGAAACCCTCGTAGAGACCGAATATGACGAGGCAGACGAAGCCGACGACGAGCATGGCAATCATGCTGGGATTCCCCCAGCCGTGGGCGGAGCTCTTGGCCAGGCTAAAGGGTAGGAGGATCAGAGAAAAGGCGAAGCCGAGGATGATGAGCCCGACCATGTCAATGTCGATGAGGCCCCGGTACAGGAGCTTAGCCCAGTACGCGAACGTCCTGGGCGCAGCCTCGCGGGCGCCGGTGCGGACATCCCTGGCGTCGGCCATGGTGACGACACCGGCCTTGCCGCCGCGGCGCTGCATGGCGTAGAGCGTGGCGATGGCGGGGAGGAGGAGGACGGGGACTAGGATGGCGAACATGCCGAGCCCCCAGCGCCAGTTGTCGACGAGGCCGTCGGCGATGAAGCCGTTGACGGGGACGGTGACGATGAAGGGGAGGGAGAGGCAGGCGCTGAAGAAGCCGCGCCACTCGAGGGGGGTGAGGTCGGCGACGATGATGTCGCCGAGCAGGTCGAGGCCGGACTTGCCGACGGAGGTGAAGCAGATGCCGACGGTGTAGGCGGCGATGTCGCGGGCGGCGGCGGCGACGGCGAAGCCGACGGCGTAGAAGGCGAGGATGACGACGTAGGTGGTGGGGCGGGAGGTGATGTCGGCGAGCTTGCCGATGAAGGGCTTGCTGACGGCGCGGATGGTCTGGCTGGCGATATTGACGGCGCCGAGCTCGCTGTGCACGCCGAAGGAGGAGGCGGCGAGGGTGCTGAAGATGCCGGTGGTGATGCCCATGTCGAGCGCGTAGGCGAACATGGTCAGCCCGATGGAGGCGGCGAGCAGCCAGAGCATGAGCCGGCCCTTCCTGCCGGACTGGTAGAGCTCCCGGTTGAAGGCCTCGATCTTGCGCACGCCGGCCTCTGTGTGGTCGGCGGCGGTGCCATGGCGGGAGGTGGGCTCGTCGCCGTGTTCCGTCTTGGTCGCCAGCACGGTCTTTTCGGAGACGGGACCGGCCTTGGAGTCTGGATGCGGTGTCGTCTTCTCGCCTGACGCGCCGTTGTTGGTGGGCTGCGACATTTTCGGGGGGGTGAGGTGGGAGAGGTGTTGAGATGCGAGCTCAAGAGAATGAGAAATGCTGTGGGATGACTGAATAAAGGAAAGGATCCGGGCACCACCACCACCACCACCCACCCCCCGCCGGGGCCGCAGGATGTCCAGTATTTCTACAGCCGGATGGGAGACGCAAAAGGGAAAGAGGCCGACAGGCTCTAGCATGTCCAGCTGAGAGGAGAGAAAAAAATTTCAGGGCTGTTCGGGTTGACCCTGGGGGGTCTTCTTTTGCCACACCAGGGCTGGGCCGCTGGAGCGGCGGAGCGGGTTCGGTATCCTCTTCCAATTCCCGAAATCTTTTGCATCTGATAAGCGGCGCGTGGTTTGGGTGGGTGGGGAGGAAAGGCGGCTTCGTTCATTTGGCGGCGTATCGACTAACACATATGTAGTTAGTAGACCGGGACAGCCTTGTGCGAGCAGTTGGCCGGTGCCCCCCACGTTGCACAGTATGTACTGTATGTACATGTCCAGGGATGGATAATGGCGTGGTTGGTTGCCAGCTGCCACGAGAACCGATGTACACAGCCCTGCAATGTACTGTACCATGCACCGGGAGGCATAAATACATGCAGTCTGAGGTACAGTGCAGAGTCCACATTTTAGACAATTTATACTTAATTAATAAGCCGGGCCTGAAGTGGATATGCCCGGCCCAAACCTGCTTTCGGATCTGATAAGTCAATGTAAACGACAACTCCACCCGACATTGGCCGACCGGTGCCAATGTAGGTTCTTTTGTGTCGTTAGTTCGTCAAAGTTATCAGATGAAGCGCGCGTGGAACTACTTCTCGCTTGCATGACCACCCACTTCGGCCGACGTCCACGTTCCTCGCCAATCCTTTACACCCTTTGCCGTTTTCTGCCGGGCGAGGCGCACAGTACGCCGTCACACTGTTATCGGCGGTATATACAGGTTACAGCTCAGCCGCACTTGTTTCGTAATTGAAATCCTATGGCCGAGTAGCTGTTTCTTCTAGTTGGGGTGGCGGCCGTCTTGTGATTTTGGATCCACAGGATTGTTGATGCTGGCATTGGTTCGGCTCGTCTGAGCTTTTTTACTGCTCTGTCCTTGGCTGCTGCCGATACTGGATGGGCGGTTGTTGCAGAATTCTCGTGCGTCTTCCTCTGTCACGCCACAACATAATGTCCGAGTGCTTAGCCGAAGAAGGATGGATAGTAGAGATGTGCCATGTAAATATCGTCTATCTAGATAACATTGTACGACTCATCTATCCACTACTAGTTATCGAAATCTTGGCCGCATCGCACAATGCTCTAAATAAGCTGTCTTTTGTGCCGTACAACCTTGCTACGCTGTCAAACTCTGCAACCCGGCCCTGTTCCATCACAAGCACGCGATCGCAGGAGTTGACAATCGTCTCCAGCCGATGTGCGACTGTGAGCACCGTAGCATTTCCCATCACCTTGTTCAGCATTATTTGAAGTTGTTTATCAGCCTTGCCGTCGATCGATGCCGTGGCCTCGTCCAAGATGACGACCTTTGATCGTCTGACTAGTGCGCGAGCAATGGAGATTAGTGATCGCTGGCCGTGCGAGATGTTGCTGCCATTCTCCTTGACCTCAAAGTCGAGGTCCAGGATCGAACCAGAGCGGTTGTCAGCCGCCTTCTCATCGTTCCTTGAGTCACTCCCAGAATCTCCCATGGAAGTCGAGACTCCATAGCATTCTTCCTCACCAGTGCCAAGTCCGACCATGTGTAGGCACTCTGTCAGCCAAGTATCCTCATATTGCTGAAAAGGATCCAGGTTATATCGTATTGAGCCGGCCAAAAGAACTGCGTCTTGGCTGATGACAGACAATCGCGAGCGTAACAAGTGTAATCCGACCGTGTGGATGTCGATACCGTCTATTAAAATTCGGCCGTTTGAAGGTTCCGCAAGTCTAAGGAGTGCCGTAATGACTGGAAGTGTTTCGTTAGCACAAAGGTGGATGGGTGAAAAGAAGACAAATATGCGGTCATGCTCACGAGTGGTTTTGCCGGCTCCTGTCCGGCCGACGATGCCGATTTTTTCACCCGGCTGAATATCCAGCGTGATGTCTCTGAGAGCTGGGTCAAGCTCAGGCCGATGGCTAAGTGTCAGCGACTGGAACTGTATGTATCCCTTGCTAGGCCATGTTTCATCTTCAAGTCTTCTATCTTTTCCCTTGACATCATGGGATAGCTCTTGTTCGAGATTATACGCGTAGTGAAGCATCCGCTCTACCGAGTTCATATTGTTCTCGATCTCTGCGCTGAAGCGTATCATGTTACCGAATGCCGCCTGGGCAGTGACCATGTACGACAGCACAACACCTCCAGATGAGGGATCGATTGTGTCGCGGAGCCCAACAACCAGCAAGCCCAAGCCTAGTACGAGAACAGCACCACTGAGGTCAAGCCGTAGGTTGAGCCAGCGCACCGCAGCAATCGAGAGCCAGTAGGCTGTGTTCTCCGTGTCGATCCTGCGAGCGTTGTCATCGACGAAGCGCTCCACGGCCCCAAATGCTTTCAGGGTCCGTAGCCCGGACAAGGATTCGCCAAAATGCTCATAGATGCGGCTGCGGAGAAGATTGTTGAGACGGCGCAGCTCTCGCGCAGCCGGACGGTAGTACATGCCAGTCCATATGTAGAGCAGCAGGACGCCGGCGGCAATGGCCAGGAAGACGGGCAAGATGATGCTCACGACGATGATGGTGCCGACGACCTGCACAGCCGTCGAGATGAAGATGCGCAGCTGCTCGCCGACGACGTTGTCCACCGCGTCGACGTCCTTGCTGAAGCGATGCGTGATGCGTCCCTGGGGAGTGGTGTCGAAAAAGGCCACCGGCGCGAATAGCACGCCCGAGATCGATGCGGCATGTAGTCGGTTGGAGCACCAGAAACAGAACAGTGCAAAGACGGAGTTTGTGAGGAATAGACCGAGAGACTGCCCGATGCCCCAGGCGGCGTAGCCCGCCATATAGCCGCCCGCAGAGATGTTAGGGTATGCTTTCTTCTGCCACCAGCTGAGCCAGAGCGGCGACACGACACTGGTTCCTTGGAATATGGCAATGGATGCAAAGAAGAGTGGCACGGTAAGCCACGCGTTGCCAAATTTGATGTAGCGTAGGTACGTCTTGCCGCTGACCGTGCCGACAAGTCGCTCTTCTCGCTGCATGATTTCCTTGCCTCTTCCTGGGGGCGTGTCTGGCGTCTTTTTAGTGTCAGGCCGTGTAACTGCACTTGATTGTTTCTCATCATTCCCTTTTCCATCCTGAGCTGTAATGTTCTGATTGACAGAAACTGTCTCCGGTTTTGGCAACGATTCAAAGTCAGACTCCTGGGCTACTGATGATCCGACGTAGTCGTGAAACCGGCTACCCAGGCTGTTAAAGTAGTCGAATGACCCTTGCTCTACTATGCGACCCTTTTCCATGTACACAACGTGATCTGCTTGACGTGCAAAAACCATGGAGTGCGTTGCGAAAACAATCGTGCTGTCGCGTTTCTTGCGAGCGTCATTGACGACGCTATCAAACACTCGAGATGCAACATGAGCATCAAGCGCCGAGAAGCTATCATCCAGAAGTAAAAGCTGACTTTGGCCATAGACTGCCCTGGCTAAACTGATTCGCTGCTTCTGCCCCCCCGAAAGAGAAACACCCTTCTCTCCGACGACCGTCATGTCACCGTCAGATAGTATTTCGAGGTCCCTATGTAAAGAGCATTGAGTCAAGACATGGTCATATCTTTTGGCGTCGAAATGTCGCCCGAAAACAATATTTTCTCGTATAGTGTCGCTCAGGAGCCAAGCGGACTGTGGCGCATAAGCGAGCTGAGATGAAGAGGGACGAGCTGCATCGAGGTTGATGGAGCACGAAGTCGCCTTGATAAGATGCATATGACCCAAAAGTGCCCCGAAGATTGAAGACTTTCCCGAAGCAACTGGGCCGACAATTGCGACCACCTGACTCTTTTTGATTTTAAGGGAGTCAACATACAGTCGTTGGGAAGCTGCCGTCGTTCCCTTTTCGTTTCCATCGTCATCATCTGATAGTAGCTGTTGATCATCTTGATAAGCGAACTCGGCACCTTCTACTTCAACGAGAAGACCTTCGCTTGCATTCTGTCGGCCTTTCTCGGCTAGCGTACTACGCATCGCGGAATCGTGTGCATTGGCCTCTGATGATGCCACCATGAATGCAGAGAGACGCTCCAGTGCTGCACGTGCGTCCGCAATAGAAGAGATGGCGATGGGCAAGGCCCCCAGAGGCGTCCTTAACAGCAAAAAGAATGCCAGAGCTGAAAATATAGCACCGGCGTCCATGCCATTCTGCGACGTGGCGCCGTAGCACACGATGCTCACCGCAGAAGCAAGAGTTGGAGCAGTAAAGGACACCGCAATATTGAGTGCCCGTAGTATCATCCGCTTGCGGACGTAGACAACCTCGTCGGATCTGAGCCTGCCAATCTTGGCCAGGATATTCTTCTCATACGCATTTGTCTTGACGAGGCGGATGGTGGAAACGGCCTCGACGACGGCTTTCACGCGAGCGTCGGTGTAGGGCATGCTGCTTCGGCGCAGACGGAAGAGGTTCTTCATCATGAACGACTGAAGGGGGTATAGTAGCGCCAACAGGCCGAAACCTGGCAATGCGCTGTAACCTAGCGTCCATATGGTAAGACCGAGGCAGAGGATGATTTGAAGTAGACTGGTCCAGACGGAGTGAAAGAATTGGCAGCAAAACTCTACGCGCGTCACGTCTGCGCTCATCAAGCTCATGAGCTTGCCCACTCCAAGATCTCTCTTTAGCTTTTCCCTCTCTGTCAGCTGCGTCGTTGCTCGGCGATATATAGAGTGCATGAGGGCGGCTCGCAGCAAGATGCCGGTCGTGGTAGATCGATAGAACCCGTGCACATTTGTGATAGTCGAGAACGCGAGCACCGCAAATAAGCCAATGGCAAATCCAAATCCAGATCTATAAGCTTGATGTGACGGGTCTTTCAATGAGTTGATGAGGAATCGAATTAAGAGCGGTGAGACGATCTGCGTCAAGTCGCCGAGCATCTTGAGGATGCCTCCGGACCAGAACCTGGCGAAGCAGACATCATTGAGAGCAAAGGTTAGAACATTCGTGTCAGAAGTCTGCCTCGTCCAGAGATTCACCCAAGACAGCCATTTCCTCGGGGGTAGCCGTGTCTGATTCGCCTTGCGCCTCACAGCCCATGCCCTCTCTAGCCGATCCGCATGGTCAATTGCCAACCGCGAGTCTGGCAGAGAGTAGAGGTCGTCGGCCTGTAGCGGCCTGCTGTAGCCCGTCCGGAGCAATTCACCGAGCCAGTTGAAGGTGATGAGCGATAGCAAGCCCGCTCTGGCCTCTGGTGTTTTAGTTTCATATTTTGGACTGTCGTCGTGAATGCCGCTTTCCACATTTCTCGAAGCAGTCCGTCCTGGCTTCAGGTGTCGCTCCGTGAGCTTTGTCTCGATTGGCTTTTGCGACAAGAAAGGCACCCTTCTGTACCACTTTCGAGGCGGAAATGTCTTTCCGTCTGCGTTTGCCATGGTGTCGCCGGCATAAACCTGACAATGGCTGCTGGGAGGCAGGAGCAGGCTGGGCCAATGTCTTCGTCGCCGGAACGCCTAGTCTTTTCGAGAGCCTCCAAGACCCAGTACTGAACGATATCACTTTCAAACGCCGAAGTCCGAGGCGACTGCCGATCGCGGCATTTCTACGGACGCTTGTACGCACTGTGAACTCCTGCGAACGTTGGCTCTTGAACGAACGTACGCCACCGTGGCAGGCATCATGATCCATTGAGGAGCTGCTCCGCGCACCCACAGCACTAACGGAGAATCTCCTAGTGGTGAGACTGTAATAATGCAACGCAAAAGCACACTGTGTGAAGTATGTGCGCAAGCTTACGTCGCATTCGAATCGGTCCACTTCAGGGCTGAGGAGCTGTGTCCCACTACGCTCCGGTCATTGCGGGTATCTGATAACCCCAAGTCGTTCGGTGGGGGGCTGGAGAAGGCACACGCCGATCTTAACTCGTGGCACTGTGCAAAGAGTTACCGGACTATACGATGGCGAACCTTCATGGTTTACATGGAGCCCCCGACCGTATGAGGGGGCAGCTTTAAATCCAGCAGGCGGAGTATAGCCTTGATTTGTACTCGGCAACCTTATTAACCGACTTCACGAAAGTCCTAAGAGGAACCTCATTATGAGTCATGCGCAGGTCCACGTCGGTCTGCATCACCACCCTCCAGTGGTTGAACCATGTGAAGTTTATTTCGGAATGTTGACTTCGATTGTGGACGGGATGTGGTAGCAACTGCGACACAGCGGAGGAGACAATTATCCTGCTCTACGGCTTTAGACAGTAGGTGTGACTGCGAGAAAATGCGTTATTTAATTGTCTTATCCTATTGGCGCATGCTGTCTCTGTTGCAATGCGCCTTATTCGACGATTTGACATTACTCGAAAGCCCAATTTCTTCGTTTCAAGATAAAAAAAAAAGACGTAGAAGAGCTACGGATAGAGGAAAAATAGTCATCGTTTCGGCCACCAAAAACCCTCATAGTAGTCGGCACCAAATACCCCTTAATCTTACTGCGAAGTTAATATACTATGCTTACAAAGGCATGTGCCCACAGAGTCTTGTCATATATTAAGTATAAATGGGTACTATTCTCCTTAAAGAATTAATGTATAGATTAATAATATATCGCACCAACTATACTCTATTATAGATTTAAAAAAAATATTGACTAAAGCTGTCATCTTTACTAGATTCTGTATTTCACCTAGAATTCTGTATAGTGTTGTATCAAGTTGTTTAAATTTGATCATCCAATTCTTGATATTCTCAAGGCAATAAATTTTCTCTAGCCGTCGTATAACGAGTTATATTAAAGCGCCCTATCATCTATATGTAGGGCAGCCTAGGTGTGGGAGTTGCAACTCCACCTCGTACAAGTAGAAGCAACGAGATCGTGTATGGTTCTCGGTGCATCAATCCTCCCTCATCACGTGCTAAATCTCACAGAACCCGAGGGCCATTGTCGTAGGGATAAACAGTACGTAATTGTAACGAAAAGTATTTATTCCTTTTGTATTATCTGACCTAGCATTAGTGCCGGCCCGGTTGAGGGAGTGCATACGCCGGTATGCTTAGCTTGCTGCAATCACTAAAAAAGTGCGAATTGCATAAATAGCAAGTAAGCCTGGGATGACGTATAGACTGGCTGCTGATGTTACTTCACCCTATGCCAAACGTTCAATTTCCATCGATTCCACATTGTTAAAGTCCCGATTTCATTCTTGTAACTGGCCCTGAGCCCTCTTGATCATGGTGTAAGTAGTGTTGTAGATGGAGTCGAACTATCTCTAACGTGTCTGTTTAGACCTCATATCGAACCATTGGCGACTAATGACATTGTTAGCAAGACGGCAGAAGAGGTGCCACATGAACTGGCAAAATTTACTTTCAAGCTGCCCGATGGCAAGACTCAATGCTGGATCAATGAGTTGGAGTCTGCTGACGGCATTTATTATCACATTGGACAGGCCACAGCCCTTTTGACGCGCTGGGAGGTAAGCGATAACAAAGTCAGGATTTCACCGGCCATGGTCAATGATGACGTGACGGACTACGACAATCTGCTACGGTTTGACATCGCCAAGACAGATGAAACGCCTGCTTTTGGTGGCCGGGCCGGACAAGAAGATCTCGCTCTGTTGTGGACGTCCGTATACGCTTTATGGCTACACGCAAAGTTCAGAACCAAGGACCTGATACCTATCGTCGTCAACAATGACAGACTCGGAGAGTACCTCAGCTGCACGGGGCTGGGGGTGATCTCTCCATTCTCTCGAAGCGTATCGCAGACAACACAAGTCCCCGAAGATGCGATATTTTGGCTTCATCGCGAGGCATTCTGGCAGGGCGCCGGAGCACCAGACACCCAGCACTGGATCCGCTGCCGCCCCGAGGTCACGCAGTTTCCCGGTTTCAATGGCACGCTTGGCAGCTTCCCGAGCCAACTGGGCTTCACGCGCCAGGGCAACGTCTGTACAGTCCATCCGGTGCGACCCCCAAAGCCGGCCCCAGGCACCCTGGTCTACTCGCGCTACGTGGTCGAGGTTGGTCAGCAGCTCAGCATATACCACATCGACGCGAGCGACCCGCATGTATTTGCGTGCTACGCGAGGTGGCAGAACTCGGACCGCGTGAACACCGGCTGGAGGGAGCGTGGTCCCGACGAGCATCACCGCAAGTACCTGGCGGCGCAGCTGGCGGACCCTCACACCATGTCGTGCGTGTTCGCTTGGGATGGCGAGCTCGCGGGCTACATGGAGATTGGTTACGTCAAGGAGGACAACGTGGCTTGCTTCATCGGGTCAAACTGCAACGTCATCGTCGGCGAGCATGACCAGAACACCCACTTCCTGGTCGGTGAGGAGAAGTTTCGTGGCGCGAAGCGTTTCCAGGCTGCGAATAGCTCCATGAAGCACTATGCGTTTCTGAGGGACCCTCGCACTAAGCAGATCATCGGCGAGCCGCAGTTTGGCAAGATTGCTCTTGTACTACAAGAGCGGTTTATGCCCATTGAAAAGAAGAAGCGCTTTCATCTGCCGCACAAAATGTCTATGCTGATTGCGTTGCAGCGGGACCGATTCCTACAGGAAGGTCATTTCCTATAGCGTAGCGTAGCGTAGCGCAGTAGTTACTAGGTATAGTCCACAGCGATGAAATCGAACCAAGGTTAACGATGGTTGCGTCCCGGACATATCCTCTAGTTGAACAACATCCAGTGACAACCTGATATCGTGTAGTGAGTCGCCGTAGCCATGACGCCTTGATCTAATCAGATGGGATCAAGATGATGCGCGTACATTTCTTGTGCAGACACCGCGGAAACCCAGAATTTCTGCGACGGCAGGACGGGCACCAAAGGACAAGAGTGAGTTGTTGCATTGTAAGCCACCATCCGCATTTTGCCTAGAATCGTCAAGTCGAGGCGGCCCGGCTGTGATATCGCGCACTGTGTGGATACCGCCGGGATTGGAAATCCCAAAAAAAAATCGTTCATCAGTATCTTATCTTATCAATCGGATCACGAAGAAACAAGGTATAGCCCCGGGGGTTGGTGGAGCTTGGGCGGGACTTTCCAAACGAACATAATTAATAAACAGGGCTATGGCAGGGCTATAGTAGAGCTAACGCAGGGCTTGAGCTGACTGGTTGGTGGCTTTTGATATGAGAAGCTGGTTTGTGTAGTAGGAAAAGTAACACTCAGAACCCACCCCCTCGTCCCATGTGATAGGATAGGAAGGATGACGCGCACACTTGAGCGGAACTAATTAATGAGGAGTTCGCGCGTGATCTAGTCCTGCTCAACAGGCCACGGCACGGCTGATGAACCTCGGAGACCTTTTGCTAGTGCTTATCTGCCGATCCATGTATGTTATACCCAAACCGACCAGAGAACGAAAATTCGCCGTTTCCACACACACATATTCCGGCCGGTTGGGACTCCTAACGTAGTTTGAAGTGGATCACCAATGTTCACGGGGGGTACCCATCCTCTTCTACCTTTGACTGTGAGAAGCACTCAGCAGCCCGTGGTCCGCAGCTGTCCGAGGCGACAACGGCCGCGAAGCATGTGGTTTAGTAGACCATGTAGCTGCATCATAAGCGTCGTTAGGATAGTGATTCCATCAATAGCATCAATATAGAACGCCGCCATGAAGCAATCATTCTCACAATATCGGCCACCAGTCACCCGGCTTAGGCCTCTTCACACTCTGAACGACCTTCACGTTACGCTTTCAGCAGGCCAATCCAGTTGGACGAGCTCATTCAAGTCTCAGCCAAGTGAAGAGACGGTCATCGCAGCTTTCGTGAAGCTTGTGTCCCAAATCGTCGTACTCGAACAGGATGAAGCATTTTGTATCCATGATTCCTTACGTGGTGGCTACATTGAGTCGCGCTTCGCGCAAGATGCTTGCCAAGATGCCGCTTTCAAGTTCACACGTTGTGATGAGAACCCTATGAATCCCATTACCGACTTCTTCATCGGTCCTGGCAAGGTAATAAGGGAAATTTCGAGAAATTATTCGACACGCTAACAAAGAATACAGGGAGTCCAGCTTCACTTTACGTCAGATGGTCAAGTGAGATTAGAGGCGTCAGCTAATTTAATCCCGGAACCTGCAATTAGGGTATTGGTTGAAACGTTAGAAGACATCATTCTGGGCCATAGCATGAACACAACGCAGGAGTCTCGGGCTTGGACAAATTCTTCAGTGTTGAACTGGCCCCCCAAAGAAAGGGTAGCTGATTTGTCGGATGAACACAATGTCTCGAAGCCAACTCTTCTGCATCGTTGGTTTGAACAGAGAGTCAAAGACTGTCCACAACGTGTTGCGCTGGACTTCCTTGAGGATCTGGATACGGGAAAAAGCACACAATATACCTATCAGCAGGTGTCGAATATAAGTACCGCGTTGGCGGCGAGGCTCTCGCAGCTTGAAGGCCCCTCAGATGCACCTTTAAGGACAGTGGCTGTGATGATGGGCCCAAGCCCAGAGTTATATGCAAGCTACTTTGCCTGTTTGAAAGCAGGACTAGCTTTCTGTCCCTTACCTATGGATGCGCCGCCCGAAAGAATGCATACGTTGATGTCAGATTTGGGCCCGATTGCTGTACTGGCTACGCATGAATCAATCAAGTTCGAGAGCAGCGTGGAAAATATTAATGTTTCTTCATACCTTGAAGCGTGCGACATTGAACCGCCACAGCATGACTCTTTATCTTTCGCATCCGAGACTGATGCTGCGTACATTCTCTACACGTCAGGTACAACGGGTGTACCAAAAGGTGTCATTGTGAGCCACATCTCCGCAGTCTGTACAGTTAGTTCTTTGAGCAAACACTTCGGCTTCTGCTCACCGGATGCACCTGTATCTAGCCAGCCGATCCGTTGGTTCCAAGGAGCAGCGCCAACTTTTGATATTTCGCTTTTTGAGATTTTCTGGGCGCTCAGCACTGGATCCACGCTCTGCTGCGCTGCCAGGCACATGACGATGCAGAATATAGACAGAGTTCTCAAAATGATGGGGGCGGACATTACCAACGTCACGCCTAGTTTTGCCAGCTTGATCGGACCTTCATCCCTGAGTGGTCTCATGGTTGGAGGTGAGACCCTTAATTCGCGACTATTGCAGGACTTTGCAAGCAAGAATCCGTCTTACGAGAAAGCATTTGAACGTTCCGTACCGCAGGGCATTTACAACGGATATGGACCTACCGAGGTGACGATATATTCTGTTGCGCAAGCATATGTGCCCGCAACCCAGCGCGGTAGCATTATTGGAACACCGTTGGCTACTTGCGCGGCCCTCATCATCGATGAGCAAGCGCCTGGGCTTGCGCCTGTTCCCATGGGAGCAATTGGTGAGCTGGTCCTTATCGGTCCGCAAGTGAGCAAGATGGGATACTTGAATCGCCCCGAGGAAACGGCGAAAGCCTTCTTGGATGATGCCGCTTGGGGCCGTGCTTACAAGACCGGCGATCGCGCGCGAATCGTATGGAATGAGCATAGTGAGCCACTGATCGAGTTTCTGGGCCGCATTTCTGACGAGCAGGTTAAGCTGAGTGGGAGACGAGTCGAACTCGGGGAAATCGAGAGCGTCATTGCAAGCAAGGCGGTAGGGGTGAAGCAGACTCTCGCATGTGCATGGAGGTCTCAACATGTTGCATCGGGCTCTGAAAGAATCGTGAGTCTCGTGGTTGCGGACTCTAACACTGGCTTGAGCTTTCAAGATGTGGAAGCAAACTGTGTTGAAGCTGCGCAACTTCATCTGCCCGATTACATGCGCCCTACTCACTTCCTTGAAATCAAAACATTGCCTCAATCCACTTCTGGGAAAGTCAGTCGTAAGGTGGCACAAGAATATGTGCACGCCTCGATGCAACAGTTACGGAAGAAAGTAGGCAGAATACCAGACTCAAACACCAAAAACGACTCAACTTGCACCGAATTTGAGACAGAAATTATCAAGATACTTTCTTCAATCATCAGTGATGACCCAGATCTTGGCTTTCCACTGACACCAACTACGCCGCTGTCTGAGCTTGGCATAGACAGTCTTCGAGCTATGAGGCTTTTGCGCGACATGAGAAGTCGGTGGCCAGAATCGGAACTACAACAGCCATCGTTGAGATTTTTACTCGATCCTGCAGCCACCATACGCTCCGCGTTTTCTTTTTCAACACCGGGTGACGGTCCTCAGTCTCGTGATGTCGATCGGCTATCGGACAAAAACCAGGCCCGAAGAAATATCGCAGACTTTGCATCCAGACACACGCGAGATCTTATTTCGAAGCTCGGTACTATCAGCGAAGATGATGTTGAGGTAGTCCTCCCGGCGACAAGCACCCAAAGTCAGCTAGCCGTGAGTTTCGCAATGGATTCACGCAGCTACATCAATCATACTGTACTAAACCTCAAAGACGACGTGTCAGTCGATGCACTACAGAAGGCAATTCAGTCGGTTATTGAGCGGGAGCCTATCTACCGTTGCGCAATATTGTCTTGCGACGACAATTTGTCACCCTTCGCACTCGTGGTACTAAAGTCTAATGCCTGGCGACGATGGAAAGACAATAGGTCAATTGTGATACATGAGAAGCTAAAAATAGGCGCTGACTTCCAAGAATGGCTTGATCTCGCCGAGAAGAATCTAGATCCTGATAAACAGCAGCTGTGTTATATACAACTTATCCCAGTAGCAGATGAGGAATCTGAATCTGATCGCAAAGGAGGTCTGCTTGTTATCAGCATGGCGCACTGCATCTGTGACGGCGCGTCAGTGGAGTTGCTCCTCGATGACATTTCTCGTGAGTATACTGGTCTCTCACACATTCCGCGAGTGGGCCTCGAAGATGCCGTCTTGGATTGGGCCTCGAATTTAAGTACTGAAACGAACCGAAACTGGAGGGATGCGCTCAGGGATTGGGAAGCTGAGAGCTTTCGTGCGTTGAGCGGCCACAATGTCGGCTCGACAGCGCCAGGTAGTGCACCAGTCGATAACCCACATGGAATGGTACAGATCGATAGTGGCCTGAATTGGCATATACTTGACGCAAAAAGTCGAGCTTTAGGTGCTTCACCATTGTCTGTGCTACAGGCGGCCTGGTCCATGCTACTCCAGATCTTTTCCGAAGCGAATACCGGAGACGTCGTGTTTGGTAGTGTCATTTCTGGCCAGCTCGATGCTGCGCATGCTCCTACATTCTCCGTTGTGCCATGTCGTGTTGCATTACCTCCACGTCAGACCCTTGGAGAGCTTCTCGTCAATCTCGTGAAGAACTCCAAATTCGCTCAAGGTCACCGACACCTGCCCTTTGGTCTATTCGACACCTTGCCATACAATACCGCTCTAGCTCTACAGGCTTACTCTCTTCCAGAAGTCTCTTCTAGTTGCGAGGCTACTAATGTGACAACGATGGCGCCTTGGGAGAGCATCAAGCGCCCAGCGATACGTTATGACTTCGACATATTTGCTGAAGTATTTCCAACAACCTCTTTTAACCCTGCAAGTGATTTACCGAAAGAAACAGTGTCCTTCAAGCTCACTTACCGTGGCGTCTCACTGACAGAGGCCGCAGCCCACATCATTGCAAGGCAATTCTCAGAGCTGGTTCGAGTCGTACTGGATGCCCAGACAGCCGATTACACACAAACACTAGCCAGCCGCTTGCCGCCAGACCTACTATCCGCGGAGGGCCAACTACCAGCAGAAATTGACGACCGAGCGGAGAAGGAGCACTGGGTTGAGAGTCGCGCTGATATTCTTCACTCTCAGTTCGAGAAACAGGCTATGGAAACGCCAAATCTCTTAGCTCTAAGCTTCTACCACTCTCTCAATGATGTACCCGTCACATTGACCTACGCAGAGCTAGACGCGCGAGCAAATACCTTGGCAAACATTCTGAGCAAAGAAGACGCTCGGGTCATCCCGATCTGTATGCAACGCAGCATTGAGCTCTATGTTTCTATCTTGGCAATCCTGAAGGCTGGCTCAGCGTGGTCACCAATTGACGAAACCTCCCCTGTGCAGAGACGGACGTCACTGATAGCGAGAACAGAAGGCAAAGTCATCCTGACAACCTCTGAATCATATCACTTGGTGGAACCGTGCTTAGCCCATGCCAGCCTGGCCGGTGTCGAAGTCATACTTGTTGATAAAGATATAAACGACAAGACGCTGACGCGACCAGAACCATGTCGAAATATTCCCGCTCCAAGTTCCGCGACCCAAAGCAACGACCTCGCATACCTCCTCTGGACATCTGGTACAACCGGCGAACCAAAAGGCGTCATGATTCACCACCGTGCTGCTGCAAGCGCAATGCGAGCTCTGCAAGTGCAAGTGGAACATGACAAAAGCCATGGCCAGGTTAGGGCGCTACAACTGTCTTCCTATAGTTTTGATGTCTTTGTGCAAGATCTTTTTTTCACCTGGGGCTTGGCCGGGTGCGTGATCAGCGGTACACGGGAACTGATACTGGGAAGTTTCACCGAATTCATTAAGAAATCGCGCCCCACGCATGCTCATCTTACTCCATCTTTCGGCGCCAGCATAAATATTGAGGAAATCAAGGGTTCTACGCTGCGTTACGTGACATTTATTGGCGAGAAGCTGACCGAAGATGTCGCCGAGGCTTGGACGGCACCCGATATCACCACGAAGGCGTATAATACTTACGGACCTGCCGAGAACGCAGTCGTTTCCACCATGAGACAGTTCCACGGTAAAAGCCGTGACAAGGCCAAGGCTGCCAATGTCGGCTTCCCGCTGGCCGAGTGCACAGCCTATGTTGTACGCCCCGTCGACAGCCAGGCCAGAGAAGAGGGTACAAATTGGGAGCTTGTGCCTCGCTATGGCGTCGGAGAGCTCGCCCTTGGAGGTGCCCAGGTTGGTATGGGCTATCTAAATGATGAAACTAGATCAACGAACGCCTTCATTCGAGGCGGACCGGGTATCGATGAGCGCATATATTTGACTGGTGACATTGTGCGTTTGAACGACCACGGGTTTGAGTTCCTCGGCCGAAATGATGACCTGGTGAAAATTACTGGAATTCGTATTGAGCTTAGCGAGATCAGCGCAGCTTGTGCTTCAGTCAAGGATTTCGAGTCATCTGTTGAGCACATCGAAACCCTCTTTTTACCACGACCAGGTGCTAACAGTAACGATGCCAGTCAAAAGGTTGTGGTCACGTTCGTGTCTGTTAGAAAAGAGGGTGTGGACATAACCAGCATTCGTCAATACATCTTCCAGAGAGCTAGGGAGATGCTCCCGGCGTACATGGTCCCGGGACATGTGGTTGTGCTGGAAACCACAATGCCACGCACTGCTTCCAATAAAGTGGATCGAAAGACACTTCAATCCATGTACAATAATTCAGACCTTGCCGTGCTTACTGGGCGTGACATCGCATCCAGCAGTGGTTCTAGTGCCAATTGCGCATGGACCGAAGCTCAACTTGGAATTGTCAAGACTGTTGCAGATAATCTACGAACTCCGCTCAATACTTTATCCACAAACGACAGTCTGGCTAGTTTGGGATTCAGTTCATTACAGGTTGTCAAATTAGCATGGGAATTACGATGTAGGATACAGTGCAATGCCAGTGTTCTTGATCTGATGAAGTGTCAAAATCTTGGAGAGCTTATCACCACAATTTCTGACTCTATCGAGGAGAAGGTACAATGTGATAAAGAAGTGGAACCGAACCAGCAAGAATCGTGGGTAACTGCGCTGAAGTACAAATTGACAAAAAGTCTTCGCGGAGATTTGCTTCCGCAGAACATCGCACACATGTTTCCCACCACTCCCTTACAAGAATCTCTTTTGATCGAGACAATGATTGATTCTGGCGCATACTGGTCACACCGCATTTTTGATCTCGGCCATTTGAATGGTGTTGACGCTGCCCGCCTTGAAACGGCCTGGGTCGCTGCAGCTACGCAATTTGACATTCTTCGGACAATCTTTGTACCACTATCGGAGCTTCACGTGCACGATCCGAACAAAAGTTGTGCAAATAGTACTCAGTGGGCTCGTGAACAAGGCGTCAGTGCCACGTTTCTTCAAGTGGTCCTCGACACGCCGAAGGTTCACTGGGCAACAACAGAAACTGGAGATGCTGATGATTTGCGAGCCATTGCGGAGTCAATACAAATTGAGCAGACTCCATTACGCACTTCGTCGTCTCAGCCGCCTTGGGCAGTCACTTTCTCAAAAACAAACTGTAGGCTCATGTTGAGCATGCATCATGCCCTACATGATGAAAAGGCGTCAGCTATGATCCTTGCGCGGGTGGCCAATATGTACTATAACCCAACTTTGGTTTCCCAGGGAGTGAAGAGCGATACTTTCCAAATGGCAAAAGGCATGGAACTCGGGCTACTGCCCTCTATTTTGCAAAGGGGGGAAGCTTTCTCTACTTGGAGAACACGGCTTCATGATTTAGTACAGGTCAATGGTCCCCTCAACGCGCCATTTCCTGATCTTACCGGTTCTCGACAAAAGCAAAACTCTGCGAGTCTCTCAGTAAAGATGTCTATCCCTGAAGAAATGATTTGCTGTCAAGCTGGTAAGCCTGACCTTCCAAGACTGATTCAGTCTGCTTTTGGATGCATATTAGCCTCCGTTCTCGAGCTGAAGACTGTCGTCTTTGGCCAAATTGCCTCGCAAAGAATCCTACATCCAGACCTTGCCGGGATCGTGGGGCCAGCAGTGGCCACCTTACCTGTTGTCGTCAGTGCTCACGCTGCAAGCGCCAATGACCTGTGGAAGGAAATGGATCGCGATGCTTCTCTTCTCAGGAATAGTGCCCATAGACTACATCCTGCTGATATGAAGAGACTCATCAATGATGGCATCGGTCAAAGTCAGACTCCATTTGCGGCCATCTTTGTCTATCATCCCGCTGATGACGAGGACAAAAACATAGGTCATGAAATGTTTCGGGAAATTGGACTGGCTTTGTCTCTCAATGTTGAGCATCCCATGGCCTTGAATGTGTTTGGGGCAGATGGCATCATCGAGCTGAGCGGAAATGCTCATCGCATTTCCCTTTCGATGTTGGAGCTCATCTTGAAACAAGTACTAGAGCAGGCTCGTGCTATGTTGCATCATCCAGACTTGCCACTGAACCATCTTAGCAATTACTTCGACCGTGATCTAACAGCAATATCAGGACAGCCTAGAACTCTTGTCGGAACTGACATTGCGACGAATCCAGCAGATCTGCCCCATCGCCAGGCAATCGAGAATCCGGACTGGGTGGCTGTCGAAGAAATTTTTCTGGAAGAACGTGAGGACGGCAGTGACCAAATTATAAGCAAAACAATTACCTACAGTGAACTTGACATACTTGTGCAAGCGATCGCCTCGAAGCTAGCTGATCACCAAGCAAACCTTCAACAGAACGACGTGGTGGCATTATATCTCGACAGAGATACCAAGTCTCTGGCCACCATAATCGCCATTTTCAAATACGGCCTCGTTTATCTACCAATTGACGGTAATTTGCCTTCCGCGAGAAAACGGTTCCTCGTTCACGACGCAAATGCCAAGCTTGTCGTCACAACTGAAAGGCTCGCTGCCGACCTCAATCTAGATACGAGCAATAGTCCCCCGGCAATGATATTGCCTGAGTGTGACAATGAGATAGATATTATCTCCAAATGGTCAAACACCTTGTCTACTCGGGCGAGTAAAGTCAAGGCGAGCGATGGAGGGTATCTTCTCTACACATCAGGGTCTACTGGCCGTCCTAAGGGCGTTCGAGTGGCAAATGAGGGTCTGCTTCATTTTATCTCTGCCATGACAAAGCGCCTCATTGAAGCGAATCCAGACACAGCCAATCTTGGAGGCGTGGGAAAGTATCTCAACGTTGCGTCCAGGGCCTTTGACACTCATCTCACATCCATGTTTGCGCCTTGGCATCTAGGTTACCGTTCCACTATCGGCAAAGATCGCGATGGTATATTTGCCAGCTTACAGCAAGTGATCAACGAGGTTGGGATTACCCACATGGGGTCTGTGCCCTCTGTGTTGATGCAATTGGGCCTCCGCCTGATAGACGTGCCCTCGCTGAGGGTTCTGACGTTCGGGGGAGAAAAGGCATCGCACGAGCTTTTCGAGCAGCTGAATACCGGTAATCCAAAAGCAGCTCTCATGAACTTTTATGGGCCGACTGAGGCAACCGTCGGCTGTTTGAGTCACATTATTGGGCCCCATTCCAATTCACGCAACCTAGGTGAGCCACTGCACGGCCTGGAGGCTGTACTTTTGGTACCTGGAGAGGGTGCCACTGAACATGTCGTTGCGCGGAAAGGGCAACCTGGTGAATTTTGCATTGCCGGACCACAAGTCGCGCTCGGTTATTTGAACAGACCTGAGGAAAATGCCAAAGGGTTTCAGCACACGACGTTGCTCGGCGGTGGTGAAAAGCTCATTTACCGGACTGGTGATATAATGAGGATGATGCACGACGGCACCTGCGAGTTTCTCGGACGGAAAGATCAGCAAACCAAGATTCGTGGCCAGCGCTTCGAGATAGGTGAAGTCGAAGCTTTCATCAGGACAACTGTGGCAGATCAAGGCCCACTGGACGTTGCTGCCATAGTGGTTGAGCAACAATTGATGGGCTTTCTGGCACGTAAAAAGGGCTCTCTGCTAAAGACGGAGATTGAAGCCGAACCTGAGCTACTCTCACACCAAAGTCAAGCGTTACAGTCTCTCATTCCGTTTATAGAGGATGCCTGTCGGGCAGCTCTTCCAATGTTCATGGTTCCCGAGATGATGTGGGTATCCAAAATCCCTTACCTGGCTGCCTCTGGCAAAGTTGACAGCAAGTCGCTCATCTCATTGGCCAAAGACTTTATGGAGCTGAAGAACGCCCGGCCTTCCGGAGTTCTGACCCCTGATTCATCAGACTGCTCAGATAAAGGTCTAACTACAGCTTTGAGCGAGATGGAATCCAACGTTCTTGCGGCGGTTCAGGAAGTAACCGGACATAGAAATACCGCATGCTCGGCGACTCCCTCAAGCCCCATCCATAGTCTTGGCATTGATAGTCTATCTGGAGTTCATCTGATGTCAGCCCTGAGAAGACTTGGCTTCGTTGGCGTCACATTAGGAGACTTGCTCTCACCAGCATGCACGGTGGGATCCCTCGCCCAGAGAGCTGACGGAGCTTTTGAGACCAGGACACGTATACCTAATACACCTCCGAAAACAACCTGGAGTCTTGATGATGCTGGGAAAAAGTCGCACAGCTTAAATAGCGAGAACGTTGCTGTGGTATTGCCATGCCTACCAATTCAGTCGTCTGTGGTGGCTCTATCCCTCAATTGGCTCGCTTCTTCGTCAGACGGCGATGGTCTTCCAGCGGACAGTGATGCACCGTATGTGACTGAGTTCAAATTTCAACTTTCCGAGGGAACAGATATCACGAAATGGGAAGCAGTGGCTGCACAAGTCTTCGCCTCGGAAGCCATGTTGCGGACTTGTTTCAGCCAGCGTGATAACGATGGCCAGATTTTCCAGATCGTGCTAAAGACGGCGCCGTCTCCGTTTGAGGGTAATAACGATTCTGTGTCTATCATTTCAAGCATGAGCTACCGTCCGCCTGTTCGTTTGGCTATATTCGACGACCGCACAACTTACGGGCCAGTCGTATCAATGAAGATACATCACGCGCTTTACGACGGTACAGCTATATCCATGCTGCGAAGCAGGTTGGAGCAGGCTTACCATCAAGAAGATCGCATTTCAAGTTACGGTTTACACAGCCTCTCTAGTTTAGAAAATCTAGCGAATCGCTGCCACCTTAGCCAAGGGGACGCTGAAGCTGTCAAGACCGCATGGCAAACCAAGCTTTGTGATGTTCGACCTTGCTATATAGGAGCTAGAACGACTGAAGCAGAACGCAGTACCTCCATGTTTCGCGCCAGAAGAACACTCGGCTATACGACATCTGAGTTGCAGTCCAGACTTCATCAAGAATCCTCTATATCCCTTTCCACCGCCTTTCAGCTTGCGGTTGCCATTTGCCTGGCGACCCTCATCGATCACCCTTCAATTGTCTACGGTTTCACGATGTCTCTACGGCCACTTCTCGCAGAGGTTGACGATGATATTGACCACTTTATCGGACCATGTCTGAACACCCTGATTCATATTATCAAGCTTAAAGATATCAATGAGACACTACCTGAGTTGGCCCAGCGTATACACCATGCTCACATGGGAGCCTGTCAGGGGAACATGCCTCTTGTTACAGTTGACAAAATCCAACGATGGTCTGGCACTCAAGACAAATTATTTGATAGCCTCTTGACTATCAATATGTTATCAGACACCAATGCATCTTCCAATCAATTGCCTACACTGGGCCGTATGACAGCACTGCCGAGCAAATCTCAAGGCGATATTGGATTGGCCATAGACGTAGACATGCATTCTGACGGCAGCATATCCATTCTACTTTCATCAGCTGGCGCTTTGGATGAGGCGCAACTCGGGAGCCTTGGAGCCCTGTTTGAGAAAGTTGCCATCTCCTCTGGCGACAGTACAGTTACCGTCCGGCAATTCGTCCCGAATTTTACCGACTGGGAGAGCAAGATTCCACTTAGCCACTTTACAGATGAGCCAGCGCCGCGACTACTGGATGAAATTGACGGCACTCGGGTCTCTGTGCAATCGATCCTCTGCGATATGCTACACTTGAAAGAGACTGAGCTAAAGTCACTTGACCCCAAGGCAACATCACTCTACCAACTTGGTCTCGACTCAATTAATGTTCTTCCATTCGTCAAGCGTACCCAGAAGAAACTTGGCTCCAAAGTAGCCCCGAATGCCGTACTTCGGGCTCGTACTTTGCACGGTGTTATCGTACTAGTGCACGATGCTGTACGTCGAGACGAAGCCAGGGCCAACACCAAAGTCAACCGGCAGGTCACAAATGAAAATTGTCAGCCTCTACAAAACATAAAGAGGCAAGATAGCCAGGCTTCATATCAGGGGGTTCTGTGGCAGCTAGCCGATGATATGTTATTCATTGCAACACCGCTCCAGCAAGGTATGCTGAGCGCATCTCTCGCCGTTCAAGACCAAGCATACATGTATACCCACACTATGCAACTATCTACTTCCGCACGTGAGCAAGACGGCCCTGGGTTTGAAAGCTTCTTTTCCGCTATCGAGGACATCGTCCAAGCTTGCGAGATACTCAGAACTCGTTTCGTACTTACCCAAAGCGATGAAGCTCCTTGGGTTGGCATCATCTCTGCGACAGAACAAAGCGACTTGATATGTTGGTCAGTATCCGAAAGTGGTCTCATTCAGCTAAAAATACATCATGCACTATACGATGCCAGGTCAATTCAAAAAATTTGGCAACTTTTGAATGAATGTTACGCCAAGCGGATGTCAAACTTCGAACATTGGCAGGACTCGCAGACTGAACTTCCGCTGCATGTCTTTCGACCATACGCCAAGGCAGCTGCAATGGCACAGAGTGACGGTGTAGAATTCTGGGTCAAACAGCTGGAAGGTTACGTCTACGAGCCAGTGGTGATTCCCGAGGAATCAATTCACGCCTCATCTTCATTTCACTTCGCCTTATCTAACACAGAGCTACATGATTTGCAAACCAAAGCCAAGACAGCGAACACCGCGTTGAAAGCAATTCTTCAACTGGCCTGGGCAAAGGTTCTGTGTGAGAGCCTGTATCGGCGTGGAGACGTCGTTTTTGGAGAGGTCATCACCTCGAGTAGTGACGAGGACCATGATTTAGTCACGGGCCCGACAATCAACACCATTCCTTTACGGATCACATTTACTACTCAGTCGGGTACGAGTAATATCCGCGATAGCTTAACACATCTGCGGGACTTGAACGATAGTGCTAGAGGCGCCAACGGGATGGCATCTTTGAGAGTTATTAAGTCAGCTTGGCGATCCTCAGTAGCGGACATTAACGCTACGACTGCAGATCTTTTTCAGAGTCTTTTCGTCTTTGATGGCGTGATAGATTCCAGTACTTATACTACAGAAAAGCTCCTAGTGCAGCCAATCCAGAGTGAAACGCAGAATAATGCAGCGTTCGTCGATTCGGGTGATTCTTACGATGACTATCCTTTCATTGTTAGCTTCCGAATCAAGAATAGGATGCTGCATGGTGCGTTGCGAGCCAAGGTCAGCCAAGTTCAAGTAGAGACCTTGGGCTCGCAACTAGAGTCAGCTTTGCGCTACCTCGTGACAAGTGACATGCAGAGCTCTGTTCTCTGTTCAGAGCATTTCAAGCTTGGGAACAGCATAAATGACATGAAAATAGAGACAACAATGAATCACCCGAGGTTAGAAGAGCCGAAACGCAGCGGACTGGCGCCAGCGATGGATGTTGTCGCGGAGATTGTTCTGGCGGTACTTGGAAACAAAGCAAAATCGGCGAGCTTCGCGGGCGACAGCAAATTAATCAACATCGGAATCGATTCTATCTCGGCTATTAGGCTCTCTAAACTGCTGAAGCAGCGAATCGGCGTTCACATGAGCGTTTTTGATATACTCAGAGGTGCCAGCATTCAGGACATAATTACGAAAGCGTCGTTGGCACATACCAACGATACTATGCAGCCGAAGCCAACACTTCCACGAACCTCGCCACAAAAAAGCTACAGAATAGCGTCAGTGGCCAAACGACTTGGTATTGAAGAGCATCATATTAAATCCATATCACCCGTTCTGGCAGGTCAGCAAGGCACATTGCATAAGTGGCTGCACTACGGAAAGAGGTTCTTCGAAGCTCCCTGGGTGTTTCGTATCAATGACAGTTCTGTCGACTCACAAAAAGTCGGCACATATTGGGCTACTTTGTGCCAGGTCCACGAGATATTGAGGACAACCTTTGTCAGCGAGCCGGGATCCTCAGAGATATTCCAAGTGACCCTGGCCGAGTATACCTCTGGTGCTTCCCGATTCACAGCGATCCGAAATGATTCCCTTTCGCTCCAGGATCTAGTGCGGGATCATGTTAGGGACAGCAATGAGGAGTCATCGGATCTCAGAAAGCCTCCTGCTCGTCTCACGTTCCTCGAGGCCGCTGGTGGAAAAGCTGTGGTCCTCCGGGTTCATCACGCTCTCTACGACGCCTGGAGTATCAAAACGATTCAAAATGATCTTGTGCGTCTTTTTGAAGCCAAAACGCTTCATCCTAAACCATCAGTGCAATTTTCTGTTGAGAAAATCCTCAATTTCAGGCAGCCCGGAGACGAACAACAGTATTGGAAGAAACACTTGCTAGCGGCACAAGAGACCTTGTTTCAACATAAAGACTCAATTGTGAACACCGAAAAATCCTCAATGGGACCGCAATTCAATGTCTCCAGATCACGAATATTCTCGTCAGACGTAATTGGCCCTACACAACGTAACAGGGACAACAAGACGCACGCATCTGCTGCGATCATTTCTGCATATGCCAGAGCACTGGGCCACTTGACCGGCTGTTCTCAACCAACTTTTGGATTAACCTACTCGTCCCGGTCTCTTTCCTCGCCCGATGGGAGTCAAACACTGGACCTAACCAGCTTCAGTATACCGACTATGGTCGTTGTGCCCTCTAGTGTCGATTTGGCTGTGCAGTCGGACCAGAAATTGATGGCTACCGTGCAAGAACATCTGGCTCAGCTGACAAAGTTCGCGCAAGCAGATAACCTAGACCTGCTGTCACCCAGATTCAACTCTTACATCAACATACTCTATTCAGATGAAAGCAATGTTGCTCTTCCGACGGGCCTAGAGCAAGAACGCGTTTTGCAGCGTCACAAGTTAGGACAGCCTCTCGCCTCCGAGTACTTTACCACGATGCGCCCTTCGTTAATCGTTTCATCCATTGATCACGTTGAGGACATATCAAGCAGATCAGAATATCAGGTATATTTCAATATGCTAGTGCGCCGAGACGGAAACATGGACATTAGCGTCAGCGGCGACAAGAGTCTTTTAGACGAAGATTGCAATTTGGTCAATCACTTTCTGGATATATTTGTTGTGGAAATGATAAGTCTGATCAACTGTGACTAAGAAAACACAGACCGAGTTGAGACTTATCAGCAGTATGGGAGTGATAGTCTGGTCGTATGCGAGGATATAGTGCTGAATCCAGCTTCGCCATCAATGATTTATCCCATAGGTACAAAATTAGGCAGACAGCATTAGACAAGACTACTTATCTCATATGCAGCTACATACATCTCTCAGTCAGGGCACAACGCGTAAGTGGTTGGTTCGTTACTCTGTGAGAAAATCGAGAAAAATAGATATTGAAAGCACTAGACCTAAATACTAGAATAACGATCCTCTAGCAAATCAAAGTCCAAACTTATAGCGATTCCCGTTCAAACCCCCTTCTCATATTTCATGACCCAGTACAATGGTTTTTCCGTCATTTCGAGCCAATTACGTCAAAAAGTAGTAACTGCTTGTCAGCCATGTCGACCCCCTCATGTCCACCACTGCCGATCGGAAGTAGAGCTCCCTGGAGCCATGTCCTTTCTCCAGCTCTTTAAGCGTCGCAGACGATATTGCCGTACTTGTTTCGGGTCTCCTGATACCACGCATGATGCACGTGTTTGACGGCGCAATTCTGAGGGACGTTAAACTTCCAATGCAAATGTCCGTCCCTGTTGACGCCGCAGAACGGCGCCGAAACTGGGCAGTCGCCCTTCGAGAGGTTGTCCCAGAGCCCACCACAGACATTGGTGATCTGGTCAGCAGGCACGGGGGCCGTGATGCTATACGTCCAGATGGGATTTTTGTTGATAGAGCAAGTGGCCGCATCTGCTCCAGCTGCGAGCGCTGCAGTAGTGGCTGCGAGGGTAAAGAATTTCATGTTGATTTGAGACTTGATAGAGTAGCTTGAGCAGAATGAAGATGAGAGTAGATGATTTTTGATGGATGATAGCGAAATCAAAGCCAGCTACGAAAGAGAACGTAGGGGGTTTTATATTCCAGAACCTAGAATGCTTTACGCCCTGAGGCCCCTCGACGATGATCAGTTCTATAATCATACTGTCGATTGCAGCTTATGATTTTGGCGGCTTGAGTGCTTCCACGCCTGGATATGCCTACTCGAAACTGATCATTTCCAAAGTTACACGCGCCACCACAATTTCTGCTCTTCACCACTCGGCTTGTCCTCAGAACAATCGAAGTGAAGACATTTCAAGACTCGTTTTAGACAAGGTGTGTCATGAAAAATTGCTCAGCATCCCTGATTACCAATGCTGTGCCACTGGGAGCCCAAGTCGATGACATGTCGTTCTATTCCCAGTCAATGGTCGTACATTCTACCCCATGCTAGGTTTTGCGGTCGAAAGATGTAGCTCTTTGACCCAACGTCGAGCGATCAACGAACCCAGTCGCGAGACATAAGACTAAAATACTTGGCTTACGTCTCAACCCCAACGAAGAAAGCTTAAGGGGAAAATACTCGTACTTTGAAAACATTGCCTCGGTTGATCACTGCTCTTCCTCATATTATTTGAATCGCACCGGCAAAACTTCGCATTGATAATCTAGGGCCTTATACACGGTCTCTCCAGGAGCATCACTCAAGACGAACAAGCAGTAGCCGCTATCTCCGAGCAAATCAGTGACCTAGGTCAGTGGCATATGTCCGAGCAAAGCTGTAGCCGGTTCAATGACATATGTTCAAAATCAAGCAAGGCTGTGACTCGTTCAATGCCAGGCTGATCTACTTGGCAGTGGATACGACGCGGCTTCCCCTCGCTCGGCTCAATGCTGCGCCGCGCAGCTGGGGCGTCGCCTAGGTGAGACTACAGCCCAATTTCGAGTCTGCATCAGAGCTTTACTGGTGGATCGGCGCGTCTCTAATATTAGTGTCAACCACGGAAGCAGGGGCCGGGGAAAACAGTGTGGCTATTGACAGGCTGTCAAGTAAATCGGGTCAACTAGCGAATTCCTTGTCAATTGAGTCTATCTGCGTATGTGTGTGCGTCGAGTGTGTCCTGACGCTGTTGCCTGGTCGAACTCTGGCTTACATGCAGATGGATACCGTGATGTTCTCGGTCATAGGGGATTTCTTCTTCTCGGGATCATCATCACGAATGAACTCGTAACATTTACCCCACTGTGTATCGTCTTCACTTTGATGCTTACGCCCTATATGTGGGGGCCCGCGAGTCATACTTCTGGTGCCTTACAGGGGATGCGAAAAGTAAGAGAGGGTAGACGGGGGGAAGAAGACTGTCGACTCGACTATAGTAAAATGTGGATTGAAGTATCAGCCTTTTCTTGGCCACCGCAGCAAGCATGCTAAGCTATGAAAAATGCTCAACAATCTAAACTCCATTTAGTAGTAGCCGAGGGTGGTTCAAATGTCACTCACCGTCGAATATAAGGCAAGATGCACAGGCTCACAAATACCAAGCGTTGAATGATGTTGTCCAAGATTGATAAGCGGTCTAATCTCGAGCCATAATCTTAAGTCCGGCTTGCATAGAGCCCACGTGGTCACCATTGTCGCTGAAATTATCACTTAGACCAGGAACGATTGCCAAAAAACCAACCCCTTAATGTCAGATGGCTTTATGTCTCAAATGCCAAGCTAGGGAATCATGATGAGCAGCAATTATCTAAAAATGTCGATACCTTTCGTCTGGCCAGTTTCTTTGATATTAAAGGTTAAGATGTGCACAGTCGCGAGTAATCACTTCCAAGTTTGAAAATTATGGGTGAAGGAAGTGTCGGTGATTTTGCCAGGGTAGGGCATATTAAATCGCGCGTAGAGCGCGAAAACATTGTTCAGAACAGTCTTTCCTAATCCATGAGCAGAAAATCTGTAAAGATACGTAAGAGGCGCGCGTTACATCAGAAGGGCTGCTCGAGGCTACCGACTAACAACAATATACTGATAACCTCTGACTAGTCAAGGTCACTGGGTACGTTTAGCACTAGATGAACAGAATTATGACTGCGATATTTTTTATGTTGTATAATACGTTCTTGCAAGTGTGAACTTGCAAGGAGTATGGTTTCGTAGATCCATCAGCATTGCATACAGGCCACGGTTTCCTATTCTATTTTTCTACGCAGCTACGTGTGGACAAGGAATATTAGCTAGGCGCTACGCATCTTTGACCGCTAGCAATGAGCAAGGTGGTTTAGCCTGTACACGAGTTTGGCAACTATGAAGCCTGCCGCCTCGCACTCTTTCGAGCACGCCGCGAAAGCCATTGCTTCGAGGTAAATGAAGCATGACCAGGAGAAGAACAGTTACAAGTATCTTTAATTTCGGTTGTGTCAATTTCTTCCTTTTTTCAACTTCGTTTGTCTTAAAGAAATTACCACACTGATACTACGTGAAAAGCATTCGAGCTCAGTGGCCAACGGTTTACGTTGCTACCGCCGTGGCTTTGCATGTTTTGCTACGACTTTGCGCCGAAAATAAGGATTCGAGACACTGTGACTTGGATCCCTTTGGCAGGGGAAGCATTGAAAACTTCTACATGCTGTGTTGCAGTCTTTTTCTTGTTTCAAATTTAGCCGATGAAGCCTGTACGATACATTCGCGCGTCATCACAACATTGAGAAAATATATTAGAGCTTATTACCTCTTGCCCCGGTTAATTCTATGATAATCTTAAGAAAAAAAATCAATAATTTAGAAGCATGGTCATTGGATCGGCCCTTTACTCTCCTTCCCGCTTACTTTGAAACGCTGTGTCGCACGTGATGACCCGTCAAGTTCGTGTTGCCCTAAAAGGAGGAAGACGCGACGAGTTCACGATTCGCTGACTAGCTTTGGCGACTGGGCCTTGTTAGTCTCCGACGTGTCTTTTCTGTGTACCCACTGCATCTCGCGAGTCTCAGGCAAACTTCGTAGAGCTGCCTGGCGGTCTCAGCTTCTGCCAAGACGCGCTGACCTGTTCCTCAATGTCCAGCGTGATGAAAAATGAAAAAGGAAAGCACGTATGCTACCTACATTGATGCGCGCAATTTCTGTATCCTCGAGTACTAGCAGCAAATTTTTTCTCACTTCGATTCGCTTACCATTTTCCTATCTCGGCAATACATCTCCATGGTGAGACATTTTCGCGGCCCTGCATTCTTCTAGATCTCGCGACCGCATGACAATCCCATTCTCCGACGTATGCGACCTGCTCGAGCAGTCCTACC
The DNA here is from genome assembly GCA_018831755.1 of Niveomyces coronatus. Lineage (NCBI taxonomy): Eukaryota > Fungi > Ascomycota > Sordariomycetes > Hypocreales > Cordycipitaceae > Niveomyces > Niveomyces coronatus. Next base: position 61,605 of record JAFEME010000025.1, on the reverse strand, counting down.
GCCTATGCCGTGCGCCCAAGTCCGGCGGTGGCACCGCCGCCGTGTCAGCCGCAGTAAGGGCCTGGTTCCGGCAGCACCGCGCCGTCGTCGACGCGCCCGATACGAGCCTGGCCTCGCTGCTGTCGGCTCTGCTGCCAGAGAGGCGCACCGACCGGGTCTACTGCATTCAGACGCCGACGCTGGAGAAAATCGTCGCGCGAGCGCTGATGCTGGGGAGCTCGCGGATGGCGGAACTATCAGCCTACAAGAGGCCAGGCGCGGGGCTCGACCTGGCAGATTGCGTGGAGAAGATTCTTTCAGTCACTGTAAGGTTTTTTTTTCTCGTCGCAATCACAGATGAGCGTCTGCACGTGTCTAGGCTGATAAGTCGATTATACAGCCAAATGCCGCCGAGAACAAGCACTTTCAAGTCACCGTTGAAGAGGTAGACGAGGTGCTGCACGGGGTCGCAGCGCGCATTCGATGGAGCTCGCCGTCGATCCGTCACTCAAATGCCTCTACGTCGACACACACCCGTGGCGACGTGGAGAACATCTACCGGCGGCTGTCTGCGCGAGACGCCAAGTGGCTTACGCGCGTGGTGCTCAAGGACTACCAGCCTCTCATATTTGACGCCAACCTGATATACAGATGTTGTGATGCCATGTTGCCTTGTGTGTTGACTATTCGCGACGACTTCACCGAAGCGCTTGGTGAGACACTAGCGGCGCGTCAGGTTCTACGTTCGAGGGAGAGCGCGACAGCGCTGAGTGCTGAGAAGGTCTTGGAAATGGTTAAGCCAAAGCTTGGGATCAAAGTCGGCAGGCAACAGTGGCATAAAGGAAGAAGTATAAAGCACTGCATCGACATGGGCAGGGGGAGGATGAGCGTGGAGACGAAAGTGGACGGTGAGTATTGCCAAGTTCATGTGGATAGGAGCAGGCCGCAGAAAAGAGTACAGATTTTTTCGAAGAGTGGTAAGGACAGCACAGAAGACAGGAAGCGAGTCATTCCGTGAGTATCCAGAGTCTTACTGAGAGTTGAGCCATTCTGACTGCTTTAGTGCGATCGAGAGGGCGCTCAGGCTGAGTTCTAGTGAACGTGGATTCGAGAAAACTTGTATACTTGAGGGTGAGCTGGTAGTATTCAACGATCTTGTAAGGTCATCATATCCTTCAGGGCGATCTCATCCTAACAGTCGCCAGGAAAATACAATTATGCCATTCCACAAGATTCGAGGCCATGTATCGCGTCGTGGAGTCTTCTTGCACACAGAGCAAGACTCACAGTCAGTAGCGGGCATTATACCCATCTGCCGACACGATACTAACAGCCTAGACCAAAACCTTACGAGCGTTTGATGATTGTCTTTTATGACGTATTTCTCCTGGATAGTGAATCTCTTATGAACGTGCGACACTCGGAACGTGTGAAGAGGCTAAGAAAGGTGGTTCATTGCGAGCGTGGTATCGCGGCGCTTGTACAGCGTGAGATCATTGATTTTAGCCACGCACTCGGCGCGTCAAGTCTTCGAAAGGCATTTGCAAAGGTCGTCGTCGAACGTGGAGAAGGTCTGGTACTCAAGCCAGATGAACCCTACATTGTCATCGATGAGTATGGGAAAGCTAGACCATGCTTCTGCATTAAGCTGAAAAAGGAGTATATCGGATCTTTTGGCGACGTCGGCGACTTTGCCATGGTAGGAGCTAGCTTTCACGCGCCCAAGGCCAAGACCTATCACATCCCGAATCTCAAATGGACGCACTTCTACGTCGGCTGCCTGAACAACAAGGAGCAAGTAAAGAGATGGAACAGCAAGCCCGAGTTCACCGTCGTGTGCACTGTCGAGCTGTCCGAGACGCTGCTGCGATCATTCTTCGCCATGTGCGAGCTCACGGCGGTGCCCCGGGCAGAGAACCGGTCAATAGAGCTGGTGATGCCGCCGGGCATCCAGTGCCCGGCTAGCCTAGCAGTGACATTCACTAATCCCGTGGTGGTGGACCTGCGGTGCTTCAGCTTCGATAAGCCCGGAAACATTGGCTTCTGGACGCCACGCTTCCCGAGCATCTCCAAGATACACAACGACAGGGACTTCCTGGATGTGCTGACTTTGGAAGAGCTGCAAGCCATCGCCAAGGATGCGACGGCCAAGCCGGAGGTGGAGGAAAGTCAAGAGAACTTGCAATGGATTGCCAGGCTGGAAGGGGCCGATCCACGTGGTATTGCCGTTGATGCGGTGAGCCAGGCGACTGCGTCAACGATGCCGACACCGTCGCCAGCGAGGTCGACTCAGAGCTCTGGACAGAGCAGCCAAAGTCAGCCATACAAGGTAGAAGCAGGCGGGGTTTCGTCAGTGAAGCGGCAGACGCCCACGAGAAGCGATGTCATCTCAATAAGATCGACGTCGACAGCCCCGACTGCAAATGAAAACTATCCGTTAGGTGGCGGTCATCAAGACACCGCGAAACGCCTCCGACAAATACCTCGGGAGGGCGACACGAAACGCCGACGCGGTCTTGGCTCTAAGAGCAAGCCTACTTTACGGCCAATAGACGAATCATCTCCCCGGCCACCTCTGGGAATTATCGATGTGAATATCACGTCAAGTAACGCGGTAAATACTGATAGTCAGACTACCAAAGCTTCTACGACTTGCAATGGAGACACAACGCAAAAAGCCTACGGCGACACCAGAGCAGCCACCGAACAGAACATTATTGAGATCCTTAGCTCGGATGATGAAAACGGGGAGCCACCAATGCCGCGAATCAATAGTCAGCAAGGGCTCTCCCAAGGTATCACGCTACAGAATGACTCCAGCAAGTCATTTTCACAAAATGAGCAGTGCAGATATGTAGGTCCCGGTTGCAGGCTACGTGCCAAGACCATTCTCCTATCCAGTGCAGGGCTGCTGCACGTGGCAGAGCTCACGAAGCTCCTCGTCGATCACGGCATCCATCCCCAAAGCATCATTTGTTGCGTCGAAACGTGGTGGACCTCTCAGACCCGTGACGAAACGCTATCCCCGTGCGAGCGTTCGTCACTTGTGAGCAAAACCAGCCGACAGAGCCCTACGCTCCTTGTCGACAGCGTTCAGCAGAGCAGCGAGACCAAGGCTCTCATGAGGCGACTCGACGGCGCGCGCGAGGGCTTCAGACGCCAAGAGTGCGACTGGATCACAGTGTACGACTGGCGCGTGTTGAGGCACGTCTCGATTGCGGAAGATGGGAGCGTGAAGAAGAAATATTATGATGGATTTCAGGATCCGTGGAGACGATGGTACTGCGGGTTGGTATAAATTGGGCGTTTTTGCATAACATGTTCTAAGAATTTGTATCTGGGATCAATATCTTTATCATGCGCACGTGGTGGCGTTGAGCTTGGCTAAATTATCATATCGAAGTTTGTAACATGAGATACTGCACGAGCTTTACAAAAAAAATATAATAGCCGCGTCAACTCTGCTTCTCCTGCTTGTACAGGTCGCCATACGTCTCTGCTAGGCGCATGCGTAGATGCTCGTCCGCTCTAAGCACTTTCCTCTCTGCATACGGGTTCGTGTCCTTCCCTTGTCTGGGCACAAAGTTTCTCACTCGCTCGCTTGGCACGACACCGAGCTCTGTGCTGGGCGAAGGGCTGGAGAAGAAGGCAATGGAGTACCGCGGCTCGTCGGCCGTCTCGCCATCGACTGCGCCGCCTCCGTCATTGAAGACGACGCGATGCACCGTGCTGCGCAAAAGGCCGTTGGTCCAGTACGAGAGCAAGTCACCAATATTGACAAGGATGGGCGGACCGGGATCTGACTCTGTGCCGGCGGGCAGCACAGGTACCGGGACCCACGACGGCGACGATGACGCGTGATCGGGGTGTCGCTGTACCTCAAGCCCGGACTGGCCTGGGAGGCGGAAAAGCAGCGTGATGGAGCCGTAGTCGGAGTGAGCGCCGGCACGGACATCCGTAGTGCTGGTAGAGGAGGATGGAGTGGGGTAGCGGAGGAATCGCAGAATGGTGTCGGCTTCGTCGCCGGGTTTGATCTCGTGCGCAGCGGCGAAGAAGTCGCCGACCTGGGCGATGTAAGCATTCGTGTTGTGCTTCATAACATGGGGAGAGAGGGAAACGGAAAGAAGCCAGACGTACCCCTAGACCGATGCCAATGAGGCGTAGAATCTTGGAGCACATTTTTGTACATGCGTCACGAAAATTCTCCAGACGTGCTTTGTCGGGAATCACGGTTTGTGGAAGCGGCTGCTGCGGCTGGCCGTTCTTGAAGAGGCCAAGGTTGAAGACTCTTGGCGGTGTCAGTGGGAAGAGGCGCGCAGGTCGGCGGAAGCTCACTCTTTGAAGTCGCCGACCTATATTGCACATTGTTCAGCTTCAGGCAATACTCTATACACGAATGACGGACTAACTTTTTGTGTTCGCGGATCCAGAGTCTCAGAATGCAAGCCTCCCCAGCCGCGGTTGTTGGTCTGAATGGCGCAGGCCATTTTCTGCTCTAGCGGTGCGTCGAAGAGCTTCCTGGACTACGCGTGGCAATGTTAGCAAATTGAAACCTATCAAAAAATAGCTGATTGGGGACGTGCCAACGTAAAGGCCTCATTGACTTGATGGGTAGAAATGTCATGGCCGAAATTTCTGATAAAGACGAAGCCATGCTCTTCGGCAGCGTCAACGAGCTGCTTGCCGACAGTGAGGTCGTCGGCTGCGTTTATGTCAATGACGGGTATCTCGGAGCTGGCCATTATGCCGAGAGAGAGAATGGATGCGCCGATGGGAGAGGAAGACGTAGGTTCGAGCAAGGACCAGTATTGATGCTAGAAGTACGTGGTGATGGGTAGTGTCACGTCAAGAGAGGTACCTAGGTACTGTACCAACGATATGCTGAGGGCACAGAGGGCCAAGCATGATGTATCGTCTTGAAAGGAACTTATTTTTGAAAATAATCGGCCACGTATCAATTTAATTGGGGTTCATTCTTAGTTGTAGCACATCGAACAGGCAGCAGAAGGATTCCTGTGCCGTTGCCTTGGCTGGCTGGTCATCCAGCGTATATTACGGTAAACAAGTCGAACAGTGTACAGGTTAAGTAGCGATTTTCTATAGCTTCCTTCTCTTTTAGTAGGAATTTATACAGGGCGAAAAGAATAACCTAGGACCTACCCTATATGGGAGGTAGGCGTCTAGACACACATATCTAGATAGGCTTAATTAATGGGAATTCGCTCTTGGCTCGATTTGCTTGACAAGATAAAAGCGCATAGTGCAGCATGCTAGGAGAGTGACAAGCTACTTGTGAGAGAAGTGGTACAGATTACAATACAGCACAAATCCAATCGAGGCAATGCAAGTGCCTACTTCTATGCGCCACACTTGCTAAGCGGTGATTCCGTTACAGCTACATGCCTCGGCGCTCTGTCTTATACTAGAATATGCATGGCGATACGCCAGTCAGGCGCGCGAAAGAGAGTTCGTCGTTGCCCAGGGAATCCAGTTGTCTATTTGATGCGATGTAGACGAATCATATATTGATCAACAAATGCGTGGGCGTTGCGTTTGCCTGAGGCATAAATTTGACTTCTGGGCATGACCTTGACCTGTATGCGGCACCAGTCCACGTACAGTATCTACGGTACCTAAATTACATAAGAGTGATACAAGTTATGTGCTAGTCTGTACTGTAACTACAGCACGAACACAGAAAGGAAACTTGGTCAATGTTTTTCCGGCACCGCTCGAATTTATGGCCATGTCAACAACTCTCCATCCACCTGCAACGACCAATTATTAAATGAGGCAAGTGAGACTACTCATCGGCGCGCAAAGACATCCTCCACGTCTCGCGTGCCGTATTTCGAAATCTGGTGGTGCTTGCTCGCTGACCTTTCTGAGCCCAGCAGCCTGCGGGCATTGAAGAGACACTCCTGGCCCCTCTGCCGTCACTGTGTCTCGCCCACATCCACCTCGCCCTACTGCTGCTACTCTTCCTTCCCGCAAGCTCACTGATCTGAAAGACCGCATTCGCCGCTACCGCTATTGCCCGCTTCTCGTCGTTCCTTGCTCTCTCTGTTTTCGACATCAAATCATCATTCCCGCGCTAATCGCAGTCTTTACTGGGGCGTTGTTAGCGGTGTTTTTCTTTATATAAACTTCCGTCTGCGAACCTCCAAGGACCCGCGCGATTCGAGTTTTCGCGAGACGAATAAACGAAAACCAACGAGAATAAACCCCTCATTATTTACGACCACGACTCACAGCATGCCTTGTAAGCTAGCTTTTCTGCGACCTCTATTTATCGTTCCTGCGGGTTTTCTGGTACCGTAGCACCGCCTGTAGCATGGTCCCTCGGGCTTCTGCCACTTTGCCTACGTCTATGACTTTGATACTCATGACGATCGCTGAGCGTTTCTCGATGTGCCTGGCAGAACCATGAGAGGAGACTAGATGCGACTCTGTGATTGGTTCGTGATGAAGCTTCAGCAAAGCGGGAACAGATTTGACGAGACATGCGTACCTCGGTGCTCGCGGCACCGTTGCTTTTGACAATGTCCATATGCAATCAAAAGTCTGGTCGGCAGCCATCTAACTGTTTCGCTAGTCATAATCGATGATCCCTCCATCAGCGGCCAGGCACGGTAAGCAAACTGTCGCCTTTCGTCCGACCAACCGCTGACAGCAGCATGCAGCTCGTTTGACCTGGCGGAGCTCGAAGACTGTGCTATTGCTTTCGACGCTACCTACCTGCTAGGCCTCATTCTTGATACGGCTCCCGCCCACGAGCCACTACTATCTGCTCTCGGCGGGTTGACCGGCGTAGACACACACATTGGCGAGTACCTCGACAATCTTCGGCGCAGCAGTATCACGCCATTTGTCATTTTCGACGGCCAATCCATCACTGGACAAGATGAGGTGTCCCTCAGGCGCGGGCGCGCTGCCAACACGAAGACCGAAGAGGCCTGGAATCTGTATTCGCAACACTCGGCCGAGCGGGCCGTCAACACCTTTGGCGCGAATCCAGGTCGGCGAAATCACCCCGTTTCCTGTCCCAACAGGCGGCCCGAGCTCACAGTTGCTCTAGGTGCTTTCTCTCTCCAGAATCTATATCCTCGTCTCATGGCAATGTTGAAGGAGCGCCAGCTTCATTTCCTCGTCGCACCATCCACTGCCAGTGCTCAGGTACGAGAACCTCGGAGCAAGACATCCGCAGTCAGAACTGATACTTTACTCTAGCTTGCCTACTTCGAACTTATTGATTCGGACCAATGCGCCGCTGCGATGGCATCTCAAGAAATGCTGCTGTATCCTGTCAAGGATTACATTATCCGCAGTATCGATTTCGAAAACAAGACCGCCACGGCTGTTTCTCGCAAGCGACTCATGCGCTTTCTTGGAGTCGGGGAGAGCATGCTTATCGATGCTCTGCTCATGTGTGGAACATCGTTCTTGCCACCTTTCCCTCCACTGCTGGAACCGTCTATTTATCCCCATACGTTTTCGATTGTGGATGCTGTCAACATTCTTCGCACAGCAGACAAAAGTGTTGCGACCGCGTGTGCGTCCTTTAATGACATTCTCGTGGCCCAAGATCCCAACTGGCTCGACAAATATCGCAAAGCAAGAATGGCCGTTCATCACTTTATTCACATTACTGAGGAGGGTGAGGTCAGAGTCCATGAATACGACAGTCTCACCCAAGACAATCATCAGTATCTCGGACTTCAGCTGCCAGCTGAGTTGTTTCATTATCTCAACACTGGTCTCATTGGCTCCAGAATCTTGAACTGTATAACACACGGTCAGATTCTCGTCCAGCCTACTTTAGATGGCAACCCCTCGGATGCATACAAGATGCTCCTAACGAACAAGATTATCCCTATCAAGGAGCAGGCTCTAGGCCTCATCATTCCCCGAGTTCATCGTGGCATTGGCCACAAGGACATCACCATGCGCGTTTGGTTTGATCCTCAGTTCTCATACACGATCAACCATCGCGCTCTACAGCCACCGCCGTCCCAGATCGTCGGGACCTGGGATGTCAAGGAGGCAGATTTGCGACAGTTCTTCCCTGCCGATTTTGCAGGGCCCGTTTGCCTCGAGGTCTTGGCATTGGCCAACACGGATTTCGTCGAGAAGACCATCAGCCATGACAGAACAATTCGTGGGCTCGATGGTGCCAACATGATTGTTTCTGTCACCATCTGGCGCTTTCTTCACCTGCGTGGCTACGTCAACGACGCGCACCGGTTGACAAAGTGGGGTAATGCTCTGGCCACTGCTCTTTTGGCTATAAAGGAGGCCATGGAGAACCGCCCCGAGTCGCCCGTGCCCGATGAGGCCGTGCTGTTGGCATTTGAGCTGGTGAAGTTTGGTCTGCTGAATGGGCAGAACGAGGACGCAGGCCCTGGGTTTCCCCGCAAGGGCAGCGATGCCGACAAGGCAGCCGTTGCACTCATCAGCCAAGCAGCAACTCTGCTCAAGCTGAGACATCAATTCTACGGCTACACCGGCCCGCTGAACAGAAGTTTACTCATGTTTCGGTCATTATCGTCGGCTGTTCGCGAGGCTGACCGTGACCTTGTCGAAGCGATTGTGGCATCAATGTTTATGTACGGACAGTGCAAGCGCGAAAGGGATGATCAGCTGGAGATTAGTCAGAAGTGAGTTTTTTTTTTTTCAGACGGAAACGGGCGCAGACTGAATAGGACTGACTGACGAGTGTAGGCTGCCATTTCTTCACGAGCCAGACATTGGTTTAGGCATCGCGGTGCGAACATTCTTCGACGACGATGAGGTCAGCGATAGTCGGGAAGCACGAGCTGCTCGGCTGGAAGAATTTCCCAAATTTTACGTTCCTTTTGCCGAAGCTTTTACAGATGATGTTCATCTAGTGGTTCATTTTATTAGCGCCATCAATCAGGGTCTCCAAACACTGGACAGTCAGGAGCTTCCCGTGGAAGACAAGACGTTGTGGGCCAAAGCTCAAGCATATCTAGACGCGAGGCCATTCTGAAAGACGACGACCGAGGCATAGAGAACACGAGTCGTGGGGTACGGCTACGAATTATATGATCAGCATTTGTTACGGACGAGGAAACTGCTTCTGACGAATACCCCATCAAGTTTGAAAAGTAGCTCTTAGTATGATGAGTGGGACGATAGCAGCACAGGCATTAGAAAAAGAAACATGGGTGCGCAGGGTGCTTCTCGCCGCCACTGCAGAGGATGAATGCTTCCCGGGCTGGCATGACCGAAGTGGATAGAAGGCTTCTTCCTCGGACGTGGCGAAGGTTGGCATCATTCGCTCGGGCAATGAATTGAGCGAGGTCTGACAGAGAACTTGACCAAGCAAACCGTAATGGAGCATCGGTATCGGTGTCTGTCACGCTATTAAAGCCAATGGACTACTAGGCTAGCTAAACTAGTTGAGATGTCGTCTCATTGAAGGGAGTCCAAAGGACAACTGCAATATAATTGTTTAATGTCTTTTGATCCTCAGCCTGCTCAACTTGGATCCCAGGAATCAGCGTCGTAAGAGAAGGCGTCTGGGAACATGTCTGCTAGGGATCGTGGAAGTTACCATAGACCGTAACCAAGTCTAAAATTTTCAGAGTTTTAAAGAAGCCGCAGACTTTTCGGTGGCAGCTTTCTCTGAGCTCTTTTGCGAAGAGGCCAGAGGAGGGACTCGACCTAACATGCTGGACGACGATATATATGATGGGAATTTTAGTGATGTGCGTAAACACCCTGATCTCGACTCGATCACCCGCGCTTAACCGGGCGGTCGAGATTGCTGACGTTCATACGTGGTGGGGAAATGGCAAAAGGCTACGTTCCGTTTTGCACCAGGGCCAAATTCAGGACTTCTAATTATTTCGGGGGTTTTTTTTTTCCTTGCAAAATCATTGTTACCTCGAGATGCTTTGACACGCGTTTTTATTTATGACTGCATGTCAGGTCTAGGTCATAGCATTTTGTCGTGGAGAAAATACACGAGCACCACCCACCCGAAACCCGGGGTATTGCCGAGTACCGCGTTCCTTTGACAGCATGCCTGCTACTTTCACAGTCGAGTCACACAATTGACATGTCATTATTAGTACCTATCGAGGCTACTGCCGAGGCCCCTGCGAGGTCCTTGTAAGTCATCGCGAACTGAACCTAATTTTATCCCCTCTATTTTTGCTAGTATGATGGCGGAGTAGTCACGGGTGCGAACTCATACACCTCCGTCCTCGGCAGCGCCGGCCTCAACCAACAACTTGATGATTTCATCATTTTTCGTTCCTCTCGCCAAGCAGAGCGGTGACCTACCATCGTTACCGCAGACGTTTACCATATCTGCATTCTTCTCCAGCAGGAACACGACAAGAGCGGTGCGTTCATACAGGATCGCAAGATGGAAGCAAGTCCAGCCATACAAGTCTTTCTCATGCTGGTCTTCGATCAGCACTTCGACAATCTCCACATGGCCTTCTATGGCTGCCCAGTGTATCGGCAGCCGCCCGTTGTAGTCTTTCAAGTCGTGCTCTTGAGCTTTCATGGCCGCATGGACTTGCTTTTGGGCTTGGAGTTCCGCCCTTTGAGCCTCCTGAAGTACCTCTACCATGGCAAGGTCGCCGAACGACGCCGCAAAGTGCAGCGGCGTTACGCCATGCTCCCGCTGCGTCTGCGCTGAGGCGCCGTGTCTGGTTAGCGCCTCTGCCGCTCCGGTTAGGCCCTGTGAACAAGCGAAATGGAGAGGCGTAAATCCAAACATATCCTGTAAGGGATTCTCCATCTTAAGGATCCTCGTCAGCTTCTCTAGCAGGCCGAGTTTACTGCTTGCCTCCGCTTCTATAAGATAGTGTAATGGCGTCCATTCAAAAACATCTTTCATTTTCCAATGGTAGGTAAGCTCCTCCTGTTGCATGTCTTCATAGACAATAACGTCGAGATGACTTTTAGCCAGCTTGAATTTGCCACGCTCAGAATCTGTTACGGTGCATCTCGTAGCTGATCGAGTCCCGCGCCAGCTGAAATCATAGACAAGAAATTGGCCCTGGAATAAGCTGCAGATATCAATGACCGGTGGACAGTTCATACACGTCAGCGCGGTCGAGTAGTCTGAACAGAGACTCAATATCTGTTCATACTTCTCTAAGTATTCCCTCCCCTCTCTGCTGGATTGTGTGGCCATATGTCTTATTAGATAGTCGTAATATTGGCAGATGACTAGAGCTCGTGGCGCGGTCGGGTCAGCGTCTAGATCTGACTCCAAGGCGAGCGCGAATAGTCGCACTAGCATATATTCTGCATCAACAAAATCCCTGTTCTGTAAAAAATACTTTGTTTTTTTCTGGATTAAGTTCAGTAACGGGTAGTTGTCCGGTAGTCTGCATGATAGGCTTAACGGGATAACTAAATTTACGAATGCTTCTGTAAGACTGAGAAAACCAGTCTTGCTGATACCTTCGGCCCACTTGGAAAGATTGTTGTTTCCAAGTCTGCCTGTTATCGTAATGTTTGTAAGGTCGTAGTTAGCGCCGTAGAGTTTGCTCTCTTTCCACCGTACTGTGCCTAGCTTTGCCGACATGACGAAGGTAAAAAATATGTGTATAGCGAAAAGCTTCTCTGTGGTGTCATGGCTTCGCAGCCCAAGAAAGAAACCCTCGCTTCCACCCTTCCTTGCCCTGTCCGAAATGCGACGGGCAATTATTTCCGACATAATATCGTCTATTTCGCCATGGAGCTCAGCGGGAAAATCATGGGGCAAGGACCGCCAGAAGGCGGAGGAAGTGCAATAGTCGTACTTCAGCCAACGGCAGCTAAATTCTTCAAGAGTCCCGAATTTGAAAGTTTCCACATCCACGAAGCCTGACTTGACGCGTTCGTTATCTGATCGGCACCTATGAGAAGTCCCATTCTGTGATAAATCACCCACAATATGATAGTGAGGGGCCGGGATCATAACTGTCTGTCTTGAGTTGTCCGATTCATGAGCTTTTTTTTCTACCTTCGGTAATTCCATGGAGCATTGGGGCACCCAAAGCTGAAGATCTCGCTTTAACGATTTAGCTCTATAAGAAGGTTGGAACAGGCGCAGTCCAATGTCCCTCGTCCTTTTTAGGCGTAGCCATTCACGCTGACTTGGTAGTGTGTCTCTTTCATCATGACTAATTGGTAGAGTTGATGATAGCCATAGAGATATTGCGGCCTCTAGCTCTTCGGCCTGTGAGACCCAATTGTGACCAACGACTTTCAAGGAGAGCGGCAGCTTCCAAACCTCGTCCACTCTTGCAATATCAAGATTCCATTTGAAGCTTTCTTTTCTTTCAGGAGATCCTAGAAGCTCTTTGGCTATAACTTCCAAGGCTTCGGACAAAAGCACAGCTTGTTCTAAGGCTGGCCCACACCAGTTTCCCAACCTACCCAACTTGCAGCGACTGTTCAAAGCATTTCGGCCACGGAGAGCGGCAGGCGTCATTTGATCAGCGCCGTGATTTTCCTTGGATGCATCCTGACGATCATCCTCAGCACAGCAATTTAGCGGAGAGGACGTCGCGTTTTCCGGTCTGCTTTCATCCGTTGGTGCTGGACTGCCTTGACTGTCTCGCCGCATCCAGCATGGGTTCGAATCATTAAAGGTCTCTGCAAACCAATCCAGTTCGTAGTCAGCGGGAATCTTTTGAGATATTGGGCGCTTTACAAGCTCTCGCCGCACCAATGTTCGTAGAACAGTCATTACAGCCATGGCTGCGAACTGGGCGAGCGTGGCGGCATAGCTCATGCCTCGTAGGCCTATAAATTGTAGGCCAAATCCGCAAAGAGCTGTAAAGCATGCAATAGTGGTGAGAATCTCCATTCCAAACGAAGCAGCGTCATCTTCTTCGATTTCGGCGGTCCTTTGCTTGGTGACCGATTCTTCTTCTCCTTCCCCCTCTTTGCCTTGGCCGTAACGATTTCCTTGTCTCGGCCTCCGACGGGACGTGGTTATGAATGACCGCTCCTTGGCGGGATAGAGAGCAAATGGTTTGAAAACCTGGTCGTTGACTGTGCTTCCCTTCTGCAACCAGACCGTATAAAGACGGTGACTCTTGTAGTGAGGGTTATCCGGGTTGATAATGTAGTGGGTTTCTGTGCTGCATTGCTCAACGACTAAGCCGCATAGTAGTATTCCGATCGTGAGAATAAGCGTGCCCGCGGCCGCCAATGGAAATGCATAAGCTTGGACAGGCTTGCCATTCTTCTGAAAATGGGATGCTGTCGATGACTTAAGCGATATGAACCCACTGAATACTAGCACCGCTCCTTGAAGAATCGTGCCAATGATTGCGACAAAGATGATCTCTCTACGGCCCGTCTTGTCGTAGCAGTTCAACGAGACGTTGGGAGCATCATCGACCTGCTCTCTTATTACAAGGACGGTCCTAGCGTCAGACTCTGCTCGATCGGTGTCTTCGGTATCCGGATTCTCTGGGCGGCGACTAGGCTCCTCGAGGTTTCCTAGGTGGTTCACAGCCTCGCCGTGTTCAAGACTCTTCCGACGTGTCTTTCTCGCTTTGATTGACTCTTTCTTTTTCTCTAGGTATTTCTTCAGCCTCTCAAAGCTCGAAATGTCTGTGAAGAGTCAGCACACAAGGAACAGTATCCTCAAGGCAAAGGGCAAGAGCACGCCTACCCGTGACTTTCATGGGTCCGTCAGCCGTGGCCACCGCAGCATCAAGGTCCATGCACTTCACTTTCCAGAATGTGGACTCTGCGTCATTGGATTCGTTTAGATTTTCTCTGTCCTCGGGCACCAGGCAGATGAATTGCCACATTTTCGCAGAGCCTTAGCAGCGCACCACGTTGCGGCCGTTCCAGAGCTCGCAGACTTCGGTGGATGTCGACGACATGAGGTCAATCTCGGCGGCCGACAGATTCTCCCTAGCCCTCCCAATGACGGCTTTGAGCCAGGTCGGGCCGCCGACTCGGATAGCGCTCACGATGATGGTGATGACACCGATGGGGGCAAGAGCGAGAGCAATGGAGTCTGCCAAGCCCATCGACTGGCTCATGAACTGCATGGCGACTTTTTCACCGAAGAGAGCAATGAGTCTGCAAAGTGTCAGTTTTCCTGCCACTCGATGGAGACAGGGGGACGCACGGTGCAAGGTCGGTCAGTAAATTATTAACAAAGTCATCATTCTCATCTGCGTGGACGGGGTGGGCGTGGAAGGCGAGGCACACCAAGGCGCACAGAGCGAAGTGCATCATTCCGAATAGCTCGTGTGGAAGAAGAGATTGAAGAAGAGATGGGTGTCGATACGGCCAAAGCCTTGGTTCGGATGGGAGGGATTCGGATGGGAGGTTTGTGAAAGGTCGACGATGACTGTGGAATCTATCAGATAAACCTCCTACTTTAGATAAACAGAAGTTCTTGGGTGCCCAAAATCAGCCGTGCCGGAGCCCGACAGATAGCCAGGAAGAGAAAATTTGACGTGGCTTTCAATATATGCAGCCGTACCCTCTAGACGCGTTCTTCATTGGTTGGATGTAACTGCATACGACGTCGGTTAAGACATTTGGCGGCCTATTATGCAGCCTGCTACACCAGCTGACCTTTTTTGTGCTAAACACACATCTATTTCGTTTATTCATTGTTTGTTGTTCATTACGACCGATTAAATCCAGCCTATAGTGCCTTGTGGCTATTCGTCACCACAATTGTGTGCCATGGTGAAGGTCAGATTGCTGTCGAAGCTGCGATTACATTGTTTGATTGACATGGGCCCGTCTTGTATTGGATATGTAGCAGACGAAACCACAGAAAGTTCCGAGACAGAGTTACGAATGTTTACCCCGCCCACAATCAAATGTAAGCGTACCCCTGCACGGGCAAATAACAACCACCATAAGTTACTGTTGCTCGTCGGGCGCACCCACGCGGACAGCGTACCAGTGGCCGAGCAGCATAGTACCGGCTGCCTGCACTGGGCCGTCGCCAGCATCTATTTCTTGCCTTGAGCTTGGGCGCCGGTACCTGTAAGTAGTGGTTAAAGAAGCGTAGATGAGATCCGGCGTACTTGTCCAGGCATCTTAGGTATCTGTCGAGATGCCGCGTCACCTGCACAGCGAACAGGTACAGTGTTCCTAGTAATGGCCCGATCGTATAAGGCCATGCGTTTTCAACGCAACGCCGCGCAGACAAGCACTTGGGGCGGGGTTAGAAACGGTGAAACGGGAAGGGGTTTCTTATTACGGCCATATCGTGAACTCAATGGCAGTGAGAACTGCTACTTGCTCGAGATGAGAGATGACCTATTGTCAACCCGCCTAGCAAGAGTTGGCACGATAGCCCCCCCGCCTCCCCTGCCTCTAGCGACGAGAATCAGACAGTTCGTTTGCGTGCACACATGTGAATTAAGTATTTCTAGCCTCAAGTTTCAGCTATGCGGGGATGCGACCCTTGGTTAGAATATCGGTAAATTCAGTGACCGGGAAGGTCGAGCCCAGTCATCGTGTCGTGGCGGGGTGGCCAATAGGTTGACTCGGTGGCTAGCTGGGCCTCAATGAGCTGTTCTTCCGTGAGAGCTTCATTGTCCGACGCTGCGTCGCCGCTAGACCCTTCGTATATTGTCACGTCGTCGGTCATTTCAAGGTCCGAGTGATCAGCGCCATCATCTCCGCCGTCCAAAATCGTGCGCGCCTCCAAAGTTTCGCCCTCGTCCATGTATTGTCCGGAGAGCTGCTCATGGCTGGATTGTTGCTGTGGTTGCTCCGCCACAGGGTACCCTATTTCAGGGGCCGGGGTCACTGTTACCGCTTGCTGCTCTCCAAAGTCGTGCTCGCTGTCTTCCTCGTCACTTTCATCTTCATCACTGTCGCTTTCATCCTCGTCCTCGCCATCTTCGCACGCGTCCCCCTCTGTCGTGCCGCCGTCTGCGGGAGCAAATATCAAGCCATCGCCCCTTCCGATCACGGCTTGGACCTCCGGATACCCGGACTCTGCAGGGTCGCTGTGGTCAAGTGGGCGCACTGTCTGCGAGGTGCTCCGGTACCAGTGTCGTAAGTGACCAGGGACACCGTACACGCGCTGTGAATTGAGGAGACGCATGATGTCCATGTGCTCTTTTATTGCAGTACTTTCTTGGCGGAGTGCGACGTCTATTCGGATGGGCCGCTCTTCTTGCGGCTTGTCAGGAGAGTGATCGGGGGCAGAGCGTACGCGATGGCTCGATGGCTGCTCTTCGTCATTCTCATCGCCTTTTCCGCGCGAGTCTCCGGGACAGTCTCCACCTATGACAAAGTCGAGGATGTACTGTTCGATTTCGAGCGGCGCGCCATGTTGCCTGCAGAGCAAGTTGATATTCGCTGCCTCCCACCACCAACCGACACTCTGAGGCGGCACGTGCTGGGTAGAGCAAACTATATAGTGCGGATCGACGAGGTGGATGGCCAGGAACTGAACAGAGCCAGGAAGAGAAGGATCAAGCAGCCTCGGATACGTGAACTTGTGTTGAAGTACATTTGGAAATGTAATTACACGGCCTTCCGGGAGATGGACAGTCAAAAGTTCTTGAAAGCATGGCCACGTAGCACTGCCAATGACCGGCCTCTGAGGCACGCTTCGAACTAGGTCTTCGTAGTCAGAGTCTTCGTCGCTGTACCGACTGGTCTTCTGTCCCAATTTGGTCTCTGCACGAAAGGCGATCTTCGCATCATCACTGCAGATGTTGTGATGGCGTAGGCACACCAGCGTTGTGGCGACGATCCTTTCGTTGCGATTACCGTTCAGGTTCCATTCAAATCTACTAAAAACAAAATCAGCTTCCCTGAAATTGATGACTAGTTTCGAAAAGCAGACTATCAATCTTACCGAGAATTTTCTGCTGGCATTGAGCCACCCGGAGAAATTTCAACGTCGAACAATTCGATATGAACTTGAATGCCCTTATCGAGAAAGGCCCTGCTCAACGATATGTTATCGTAGAGCCTCCTAGAGTTTGCATAGCCCCCATTCATAGCTGTCACGGGCTCCCAGCTACTATCATCGGGAGGCACCTCGGTGGCCGTGTCGGGGCTTATGCTTCTACTCGCCCAGTCGGAGAACGGGTTGAGCTCGATTTTGCAGAAACAGACTGACTTTCTATCTTCAAGACAGGCCAAACAACCTACGCCCTGCCGCTTGAGGCGTGATCCGTTTCTCTGCGCGGATTTGTAGAGCAGGACCTGGTTCCACTCCGAAACGGACTCCGATATGAGGCGTTCAATCGCGGTATATAGAGATCGGTGCCTGAGCGGATGCAGGTTGTTGATCGGAGAGCGAAAGCGCACAGAGTCGCCGTTGCCAGTGAACTGCAGGTCTGATGCCAGCCACTGCGAATGCTGAGAATAGAATTGCCTCTCGCCGCTGCAGGACCTCGTGCTCCAATACGGCCGCGGGGGCAGTATGCCGCCGCCGATGCAATTTGCGACGTTGTCCAGGCCCACTTCCACTCCGTCCTGGCGGATTGGTGACTGGGCGAAGATGAATGGATACATCCAAGGAGATACAGTACGCTCATGAGTGTTTCGTCTGAGGATGTCAAGCAAACTCGTGCGTAAAAGTCTGTCCGACTTGCACACACAGCATGCGGAGTCGAGTGCCAGCACGAATTGGGGCGTCTTGATGAAGTCTCTTGCTTTCTTGAGCAGCTCAAAAAGACACCAATCCCACAATGCATGGTACTCGACATATTTGGAAAGCGCAAGGTCCTTCCATCCCTTGACAACGTCAAAGTCAATCAGACCAGCTTGCCACTTTGGTATGTCGGTAATGTCATTCACGAGTTGCAACATCGCCAGCTCAAGAAAATGTAGACGTTCCTGTTTCCACAAGCCGAAACCGTGGGAGAATTGCAAGTGCGGCAGGCGTTCAAAGTTGACAGCGACATAGATACCGGGAACGTGGCGCGGCCCGCCAGTGTTGTCGCTTTCGATGAACTGGCTGCTCTCTATGAAATGAGGGAAGTTTGGATCCGGCCGTATTCTCTCGACTGTGAGAATTGTTCTGTTAGCTAGGACCGTACTACCTCGACAGCTGATGGAAGTTTGATCGCGGGTTCTTCTTTTTCCCCGTAGATCACGAACCTCTCCCATGGTAGAAATAGAGAGCCGTGCGGTCTGTCGAGTCCACCATTATAATTCTTTTCGCGGTACTTGAATTTGAGGCACTCTCTTCTCCTTAAGCTCCAAGTCCCTCAAAATCACTGACCACGTTGTTGCTGTTCTTGTGGTGGACGAGGACGATCTCTTTCATCATAAGAAGCAGATAAGTGTCTTGTTGGTTGGTTGGATGGTCTCGCTACATTAGCCATCAGGCTGCATACATACATACACAACTCGCCTGCCAACCACACCAGTCGATGGGCTCATTACGCTTCACCTGCATGGTTTGCTAGTGGGCCCGGTCTGTTGCTTCTATCTTAGGACTTTGGAACGTATTTTGAGGTGCTTGACGAGAAAACTCATCTACATGGTCTGAGATTTGCGCAGTCATTGATCGTCACCGACTGTGTAATTCACCAATCAATTTCACCCTTTAGTCAAGTCGAAAAACCATCCGCAGCACTTTGACACATATGTGCAAAATGTGCTCTGAGGTATCAAGACCAGTTTTGTTTGCAAGATAAACGCCTGTTCTCAGCACCAACAGCATTTACAGCCTCGAGGAGGATCCCCCCCTGCCCCCTGCCCCCCTCCTCCTCTTGAACCTTGCTGGGGCTGCGTTCTCTCTTTTTTAGCGTGGACAGACCGGGGAGATGTGACCGAGGCCGAGCGATTGGTGGTCTCAAAATGGCTTGCAAACGGGCAGGCGCTAACAGCAATTTCCGATGAAGGGAGGCATGTGCGGTCCTTCTTCCCAAGCCCAGCCAACACAAGTTCCTTGCATGACACCCCACCACCAGCACCCGCGAAGCGAGATGACGGGGCAGTGGCTGGATAGGAGCAAAGGCACAGATAGGGGTTCGATGTACCTGTCTCAACACCATGGGTACCTGTCAGTGTACCGCGTCAAGTCCGCAGCAAATGACAACAGTGTTCGTAGTCGGGGACAGATCTCGCAACGCGATGCGTGCTTCGCACAACAGGACGCAGGCTGCCAGCAAGATGCGGAGCCGTCTCTGTGCTACAGGATTGGCCAGACAGGTTGACTGAGGCTGAGACATTGGCGTGTTTGTGTGGGTTGCGGCCGAAATGGATGGATATCTATGACGGGCATGATTTATTAGAGTAAGGACCTGCAAGGTTGTCGCAAGACTCATGTCTTTTGCTTGTTCGACTCTGCATCATGGACCTACTGTTTTGTTTTTCATGTTTTTATTTTTTTTCTTTCCCCTTCTCGTTCCCGTGTTGTCCGCTTCATCCATATTGGTCAGCTCTTCCTACCAACGCGGCGACAAGTGGGAGCTAGGCAATGAGCCGGCGATTCTCTGCGAGATGGTGAGGAGTCTGGCTATGCAGGTAGCTCGCCGACGAGCTGGTAGATCAGACCAAACCAAACCCCCACGACCGCGACGCATTTCCGAATTGCCGTTGTGTGGACGATGTGGCTAGGAAGTAGACGTGCTGCCTGCTGCCTTGGGCACCCGCTAGCAGTGCGCGATTACGGCCCGATAGCGCCGCACAGGTACATCGACTTGTACAGTACATAGTCGGGTGCATGAGTGCACTGTGTTAGAGGCACATACATACTGTACATAAAGAAATGGTGCTGTACTCATTGCTCAAGCACCTCCTACGGGTGACAGAAAAGTTGAGACTTGCCAGGAAACAGGTTTCATGCAATGGGGCATAATCCAGATCCAGTTGGAAATCTATGTAGCTGTCTCACTGCGCCTTTTTATGTTCAACAATAGGTTAGCATTCTAAGGGGGAGAAAAGTAGTTTAGTAGTTATCATAGTTCGTTACTTCTGTAAGATGTTTTTTTTTTTCCTTTTCTTTTTTTCTTTTCAGTTCTGTCCCTCTTTATTCATGGAAATATCCTGCGCAATTAGCCGTGTACTTGACATACAAATCATCGTCTCTCGGTAGAAGTAGTACCTAAGTGACTACGACCGCGGTTCGTAAATTTAGTTAAGTAGGGCAGGACCGGGTTGTCCGTCAGCAATGCATGCTCGGAATTTTCGCTACCTATACGAGAGAAGCCGTGTTTGAATGTAACACGCTTGTAACATAACAATTATGGACGTCAGATGTCAGACATCCAAGGACATGCAAAAATCATAGGTTGACCAGCGTTACATGGCGCCGTCTGCTGAAAATTCCTCACAAGACTATATTTGCTTCCTCGTTTCCTTCCTTCATCTCATCCTAAATTCTCCTCTCCCTCTTCCAGCTTATCTTGGAATTTGCTGCATCTACCAAACAAGAAAAAAATAACGAACAAAACGCGAGCGGTTAGCAGATAAACCTTAAGCATGAATTTGAAAACGGCACTCGTCCTTGTCGTCAGCCTTGGCCTAATGGCACTAGCCGCACCTCAACCAGGTAAGCAGGGACCAGAAAGCATGCTTTAAGAGATTTATTCATCGCAGCAGATTTGAGCGGACATGCCAATTCGATCGAACAGTCCGCGCACGCTCCAGGAACCCCGGTCTAAGTGTCGAACCAAGTTTCTCTAAGGAAAGGGCTTATGGCTTCTTCTCCTTCTTTATCCTTTCATGCTTCTTTTCGATGCTGGGCTCATAGATTAAATAACGAAACTCATGGTACTTGACCAGAACTCCATTCCGCCTCACTTTATTGTGTATCGTGCCGTGTCTGCCTGGGGCGCCAGAGCATCACACGGGTGTTCGAGCCACGTCGGGTAGTCACGCTGCAAGTTCATCCTTGAATACGAGCCGAACTTTTGCCCGCAATAAAATCAATGTTGGTAATGGTGCTATTGCTATTTGACAGATGACCAGGCCGAGGCACTTGAAATATCAAAACCAGGGCGATCCGTCAATGCTGTTATGACAGTCGGGGAGAGCTGCCCCAGGGCCTGATCTCTGGACCTTCCCAACAATCCCACTCCTCTCACCGAGCTACCGGCGACACACAGTAGTTATTGACATGTGTTTCCCCGCACCTTGGCACCGCTGCCGTACTCTTATCCGAGCTGAGAGCGTTGGGTTACATCGCGTGGGCCGCAGGTATCTTCGGCGGGCCTCGACCACATCGCTTTTGAGCTTCTTACCCTTCTCAAAGCAGAAAGAACTGTTTATTCGAGGCCCCTAAAAGCCATTTCATGCCCACCAAGTGGCCATGCAACTCTGAAGAATTGTAGCACCTGTACCCGGGGTTAGCTTGCTTTGTCCGTCATGTGTCGCCGTGTGTCTGGCAGCCCCTGGCACCCCGGTCTGCGCCAGAGGATCACCCTGACCAGGTCAGCACAGGCCCCAGGTAGACGGTAGCACGTCGGAGTTGGGAACATCGATGCGCCCAGCCGTGACAAGCGGGTTGGCTGCCATGTTAAGCCTCATAGAGCTAGCTGCCATGAATGGTTTCGAACGAGTCTAAGAAGGGCCTATTACATGTCACAATAGGCGTCATTTCCGACGCCCTACTACAGTGGGTCGTAGGTAATTCCGAGCAAATACTCAAATCTCACTAAAACGCTATGTTTTTAATAGCTTATAGCTATTTTTCTATCACCTACATAAATTCTAAAATAATTATAATTAAAAAGTATATTAAAAAAATAGTATAAAGGCTATTTTTATATACTTACTAAGTCGCTATATAGATAGTACTAAAGAATATAAGTTTAGGTAAGAAAGAAAAAGTACTTTTTACTAGTAAAATGTTATAAACGAGAATAAAGAAGGAGGTGGCCTATAGCGTCGGCCTAAACCTAATTACTAGTAAAATTATAAATAAGAATAAAGGAGGAGACGGCCTATAATAGCGGCCTAACCCTAATAATATAAGTGATTTAAAGTAATATAAATAGGAGTTATATAATTACTTAGTAAGATTAGTTAGATCTATATACTTAGCACTAAGCACACTAAGCTATATAGAGTAGTAAGGATTATTAAGAGAATAATAAAATATTATAAACAACACTATATAAGGCTAGTCTATAGTAGGCGCACTATTAAGCTATAGTCCTAGTATAACACTAGGAAGGAAGTTATATAATAGATTATTAGATTATTAAGATAATCTAGTAGTAAAGAATTATTATAGAATATAAATAATCTAAAAAATCTAAAAAATAGTAGAGAACTAGATAAGTATATAAAGGATAGAAACTCTAGTAGCCAGGCAGTCTAGATCTTTATTAATTAATCTAGGCAATAGTTTTACTATTAGAAATAACTATTATAGACTAGCCCTAGGCACATGCAAATAGGCGTTATAATTATTATTAAACACTATAATAAAAAGTAAGAAATAAAAAAAGGGGTTAGGCTTATAAAGTTATAAATATAAAATACTTTAGGCACATAACTAGCCTAAGCTAGACTAGCTTAGGCTAGCTCGCCCCTACTTTTTTATAGTATAGAGCTAGGCCTATAGGCCTAACTCTATTATATACCCCCCTCCTTAGAATTTAGGTTATATAACATAGCTAGTATAGTGTAAAGTGCGCACATAATACTAATAGTACTATATTATTATATAATAACCTATATAGCGTTCTATATTAGTTATATAATAATATTATACTAAGTGTATATATTATATAATTTATACTATGCTTAAAAAGTTTTATTTATTATATATATAGCACTATTATTTTTCCTTTTTTACTACCTAGCGATAAGTGTGAAGAACTATTTTACCTATAATACGTGCTATTTATTATTATATTATAATAATAATTCTAGTTAATAATATACGATTTAAAGTAGAATTATAAAAAAGTCTAGATAGGATATATTATAAATAGATAAAGTAGTTAAGTATTTCTAGTTAATTAAGAAGTAAATTTAGTAATTTATATATAATATATAGGAAAAAGGTTAGGTTATATTTTTATTTAAGGGAAAGGGACTAGTAGTGTTAATTTTGTTATTATTTATTTAATCTTTAGATTATATTTATTATTATCTAATATATAATTATGCTACTTATCTACCTTTTCTAGAGCTTTTCTAGAATTTAGTAGTAACTCTTTCTTTTTACCTTAGAAATTAATTCTAATTATACTAAAAGTAAGTAGAATTCCCTTAAATTAGTAGTAAAAAAATAGTAAAGGACTTATAGTAAAATGATTTAGAACTAATACGCCTCTACTACGCCCCTTACTAGACTATAGATAGGATTTTAATTAAAGGCGACTTAGATAATAAAGACTATAATATAAAAAATATTATTAAATATCTATGCCTATCCTATATTAAGTATATATTAATAAATAGTATTTTTATATATAAGTTAGGCTATAGTAAGGCCTATAAGGCCTACTCCTACTATAAGGTTAAATATAAATATAATAATATTTTATTTACTAAAAATAAGTGCCTTTACTATATATTAAAAGCGCTTATTATCTATATTAATAAAAAAGATACTAGAATAGAGCTAGCGTATAAGAAAGTTAGGAATATATCTAGTAAAAAGGCGATTATAACTTAATGTTTTTACTATATTACTTAAGAGTTCTAGACTACTCTTATTACTACTATGTCCTAGCCTAAGGTTAGATAAGATACTTTTATATCTAGTGCTAGTAGTAAGGTAGCTAGCTTATAGTAGCTTATCTATATTACGCCCTTATATAACTATAGTAGTAGTTTAGATCTAGCCCTAGTTAAAAATGCCCTAGCTAACCTATATTATAACCTAGCTAATAATATTATAAATAATATTTTATATATCTTTAATAATTATTTATCCTCTAATAGAGTAAGTCCTTTTCCTCTCTAATGCTCTTATTATAATTAATACTAATAAACTTAGTAGGCCTAGAGACTAAATAATTTATACCTAGTTTAAGATACTCTACTATAGAACTATACTACCACTAAGCCTTAATTTTCTAGTTTATTTCTTTAGACTTCTATCTATAGTTATATACTTAGTAAGGTTTAATCTAGTTTATATAATCCTAGCATCTAGTAAAGTTTAATCTCCTTTATTACTCTCTATATTTAAATATATAAGTAATATAAGCATAAGCGCCTTAAGCGATAGTATGCTAATAAAGAAGTAAAGTTATACTATAAGGCGTATAAGTAAGAATTAGATGCTTATAAGAAAAAACTTATAGAGGACTAGAAAGTAGTTAAAGTAGCTACTACTAATCTTAAAAAGACTTAGTAAGAGGATATTTTAAGTAAGGCCGACTATTAAGTGTATATAACACTTAAGGATTTATTAGCTATAAATCCTAAGGTCTAATAATTATATTTTAATATAATTATTAACTATTAAACTTATAAGGCTATAGCTAGTAGTAGAGCGCTACTAGTACTTTATTTTCTAGATCTTAAGGCTAATTATATTATAACTATACTACCTATAACTAGCCCTGCCCTACCTCTAGCTAATAATCCTCTTTTAACTTATTTACCCTTAGCCGCCTTTAATATAACTAATAATAAGTTAAACGACTTATTTAGTCGTGTTTAGTAAAGCGCCTATAGCGCGCCTAGTGCTTAAAAAATTTAGCGCTCTAAAAAAATTTTTTTTTATTAATAATTTTATAATTAAAGATTTTAGCCTAGTATAGCCCTAAGAAAATTTTCTATTTAAGATTTATAGCTAGATTTTAGCCTAATAAAAAATCTGATTATATATAGAGTATTTTTACTTAATAAATAGTTAATTTAAGTTATAGCTAAAAGTGCCTAGTATAAGCTAAAATAGCTATAGAGAAAATAAATAAAAGAATATTAGTTATAGTAAAATAAAAAAGACTAATATAATAAAGAAATCTAGGAATGTATATTTAAATTCGTTGTTTTTAAATATATTATATATAGCGAAATTACTATATGCGCGGTCTATTATTTAAATCAGTAGACCCCTAACATTGCTTAAAGACTTTAAGCACTTTTATGTTCTAGAATTCTAAGAGCGGTTCCTATGTCGGTATTATATACCTAACCTAGATATTATATATAACACACCTTCGCGCCTAGAAACAGCGTTTTTAGTCGCCGCGCCTATATAATTAAGATAAAATAATAGAAAAAGTAAGTATTAGGTAATTAATAGCCTTCTTAAGCCTAGTATAATACTAGATCAGCCCTATAATATAGTAATAGTAGACATACCACTAGAACCTTTATAGTTAAGGGCATTATAACTATAGATAAACCCCCTCGCACTATATAAGGACCTTAACGCATAGGATATAGCCCTAAATCGCTTATAGTATAAATACCTTAGAAAACCTAATCGCTAAAGTGCTTAAATATATACCTTAAAGTAACTACCTACCTATCTAAACCCTCCTTTATACCTTTACTTATAGCGCCTATAGTAAGGCTAAGTTAACCTAAATAATCTTCTATACTATAATTATAGATACTATTAAAGCTACCTTTACTATACTTAAAATAACTAAGACTAACCTATTATAAAACTTTATTACCTAGGCCTAAATAGCTATAAAGGACTAACTAGGCACTATATTAAAGCTAGTACTAGCCTAGTATAATAAAGAAATTCTTATCTCTATATATAACTACTAGTTTAATCTCTATACTAAATCCTTAATAGAGATAGTAATCTCTATCTAAAGAGCAACCTAATTAGATAATATAGCGGCTATAAGATAACTTCTATTAGAAGATATTACGCTTACTTTCTTCTTCTTTATTAAATAGTATATCTAAGCCTAATAGTAGATCTAAGACGTGTTTAGACTAGGAGTATCCTTATCCTAGTATATTTATTTAATAGTAGTAAAAGGGATTCCTCTAAAGTCTATCCCCTAAGATATAATAACTTTTCTAGGCACCCTAAGCATAGTAAATAGAACTACTATAGCTATAGTATAACTAATACGCCTTTATAGTAAATATACTATAAAGGTCTTAATAATTATTAGAGTCTATAGTATAGATATTACTAATATAATATACTAGTAAAGGGTCTTTTTTAACTCCTAATGCTTTTTATATAAACCCTATATAGAGTTAGTCTAGCCTTAATAGTATTATTAATACTATGCCTTTAGCTATATTACCTATAATTACTATATAGCGTCCTAATATAGATAATATATAACCCTAGTATATGCCTATAAAGAAGACTATCTAGCCCTCTTAGATATAACCCTTACTAAGTGCCTAAATTATAATAGACTATACCTAGCCTAGTCCTAAGATTACCCTATAGTAGCCTACTACTAAACCTAAGCCTAGGAATTATATTAACTCTACCTATCGCACTTCTAGACGCACCTATAATTATCCTAGGAACCCCCCCCTCTTAGCTACTAGCCTCGCCTCTATTAGATAGGTAAAAACCCCTAGCTACTATTAACTTAGGAAAACCTTATAGCTTAGATATCGGCCTAGGCTTACCTTAGAAATAAAAGAGATCCTTATTACGCTTATAAGGTAGTAGCACCTATAGCCGACCTAGAGGATTAATTAATAGGCAGGGCTTAAGCGCCTGCCTTTTAGAACACTACTAATCTAGGCCTAGCTCGCGTTTACTTAGCTTATTATAAAAAGATATTATAGATATAATGCCCTCTCTCCTCTCCCCCTTCTTACCTTCTATATTACCTAACCTAGAGCTATATTACTCCTACCCTACCTATAGATAACCTTTAACTTATCTCTAGTATCTTATAAGAATTCTCTTATAGAACATTTATAAAAATAGCACTAACGCTCTACTAGCCCTCTACTACTTAGACGAACTAGATATTATTGCCCTTTAAGAGATCCTACTAAACTAGTCCCCTCCCTACCTTACTTTAGCCCTATACTATATCCTATAGAATAAAGACTATATTATAATATATATATATATAGACACTATAACCTTAGTATATAGTTAGCTTATCTATAAACTTATATATACTATATTACCTTCTAGAGCTTTTACTTTATCTATATCTACTCTTTACTATATAGAGACCTAGTTTAGCTTTTTTCTAATTACTAGCTAGACCTAGACTAAAGCCTAATAAGACTAATTACTATTACTAGAGATTTTAACCTATACTACTATCTTTAGAATTAGGCAGACTATATATTAACCTATGCCTTAGCTATAATTAAGTACTTAGATCGGCTCTAAATCGACCTTATTACGCCCTTAGAAGTGACTATATAGTATAGAGATAATAATAGAGCCCCTTAATAGAGTACTATCGACCTTATCTAGGCCTCGCCTAGCCTATACGTATTCTATAACACCCTACTATAAGACCTAGCTAGGTCCGACTATATCCTATAATATATAACACTTTATAGCCTCCTCCCCCCCTCCCCCCCCTAAAACGACTATAGCTCTAATTCTAAGCTATCTAATAATATATAAATTACCTGATCTAGACTAGCGGTTCCTACGTTATTACGGAATGTTAAGGTAGTGTATATAGGGAAGCTATATAGGCCTCCCTAGCCTCCCTAGCAGCTACCCTAGCTTATATATAATAGGCTATATAATATAAAAAGCAAGGAAAAGTAGATTAGCTACTTAAATATATAAAAAATAGCTATTTCCCCTTACTATAGAAATAATCATTAAGTATTCTTCTTTCTTATATCTATACTTCTTACTTACTTAATTCTCTTAATTCCTTTAACTCTCTTAATTTCCTACCTTTAACCTTCCTCCCTCTATAGTAGGTACTTCTTTATATACCTATGCTACTATACTTCCCTATGTACCTTTAGTACTACTATTAACTATTAAAGTCATACCTTAATAGATCTAAACATAGAAGAGTAGATATGCTTAGCTAAAGAAAGGATTTAAAATTAGAAGAACTAGTAGATAATATACTACTATTATACACTAATAAGGATAGAAACCTTATATTAGGCACCTAAGAGATTAATATAACTTAGTAAGCTATACTAGATGATATATAGATATAATAAATTATATTAAGCATTAAAAATAATAAATACCTAAATAATTAGAAAATAAACCTATATATTATAAAAAAAGGTAAGGCCTTTTTATATAATAAATAATAGTATATTCTTAGTATACTTTAGAAATAAATTATTAAAGAAATATATAAACACCTATTATATAGACACTAGGGTATAAAGAAGATAATTAATAGACTATAAAGATTATATAACTTCCTAGAAAGTAGAAACGTTATATAGGAAATAATTAAAGAATATAATATATATAATAAAGTAAACTTAAGATAATAAATACTATATAGCGAGTTATAACTAATACTACTACCTAAAAAAGTATAGTAAATAGTAACTATAGACTTTATTATTAAACTACTAAAGTCTAAAGAACTAATAATAGAAATTAACTATAATAGTATCCTAGTTATTATTAATAAACTTATAAAATATACTTAGTATATTCCTTACATAGAATCTAGTAATACTAAGGATCTAGTATATATGTTTTTTAAAATAGTTATTACTTAATATAGTCTACTAATAAAATTAATATTAGACTATAATAAGTTATTTATATTAAACTTCTAGAAAAGTCTTATAGAAATTATAGAAATTTAGTAAAATCTATCTATAGTATTTTATCTATAAATAGATAAATAAGTAGAAATCTTAAACTAGATATTTAAATAATACCTATAAAGCTATATTAACTATTAGTAAAATAATTAGGGAAAATAACTATCTCTAGTATAATAGACTTATAATAGCTTAGAAAATAAAAATATAAATATATTACTATTTAAGGTAAACTATAGATTTAACCTTATAATTATAATATATATAGTATAAAGCGTATATATACTAGTAGCTATAGTATATATAGTAACTATTATAAATATATAAAAATATTTATTAAAAGAGTAGATTTTCCTATAGAACTAAATAAAGTATTATATAAATAAAAAAAGATTATTACTATTAATCCTAGAGAAGAGGTATAGAGTAAACCTTATCTATAAAAATATTAAAATAGAACAACTTAGTAATAAACTTAACTAAAAGAAAATAGGACTTTTTATTATTAAATAAAAACTATTAAATACTAACTATAAACTATTACTATTAAAAAGGATAAAAATTTATCCTATATTTTATATTTTACTACTAGAGAAAGTACTAAATAGTTTTATAATTATTATAGAAATTATAATAGAAAATATAAATAAGTATAAAGTAAAAAGGATGCTTAAGGTATAAAGAAATATTAAAAATTATTATTATCTTATTAAATTAAAAGGATACCTAAATTTAAAAAATATATAAAAACTAATATATTGTTATAAACGACACTACGTAGGGCCAGTCTATAGCAGGCGCACTGCGAAGCTATAGTCCTAGTGTAACACTAGGAAGGAAGTCATATAATAGATCATTAGATCATTAAGATAATCTAGCGATAAAGGATTATTATAGAATATAAATAATCTAAATAATCTAAGGGATAGTAGAGAACTAGATAAGTATATAAGAGATAGAGATTCTAGTAGCTAGGCAGTCTAGATCTCTACTAATTAATCTAAGTAATAGTTTTACTATTAGGAATAACTTCCTAATAGTACTTACTATATACTATAATAAACCGACTTATTAAATATTAAGCCTACTTATATTTACCTAACTTACTTCCTAAGAAATAGACCTTCTATAACTTAGAATAAGCCACTATTATATTTTAATTAGTCCTATTTAGTAAGTTACTTAAAACCTTAAGTAGCACTAACCTTTATAATATCTACTATAAACAGCAACACTACTACCCTAGGCTAAGTCCTAGCGGTATAGGCTAAAACTATTAAAAACATAGAATAATAGATAAAAGGACTTCTAGTATAGCTAGAGGAACTTAAAACTAATAAGGGAAAGAATAACTATAGCCGACCTAAGTTTCCTAAGCTAGAGAGCTATAATAGAACTAAAGACAATATTAGAACCTTCTTAACCTAAGCTAAAGCCTACCTTAAGGTTAATAATAGTCTTAATACGGCTAAGAATTAAATTCTTTATATTAGAAACCTTCTAATAGGCAAGGTATTAGAATAGTAGGAGCTAACCCTTAGAGACTATCTTAATAATAGTCCTATAAATTAGAAGATAGAAACTAATAAAGCTTTTAAGGACTATAAGAAGTTTAAACAACTCCTTAAAAATACCTTTAGCGACCTAGATAAATTACGTACTACGACTTATAAACTTAAGTTACTTAAATAAACTAGATCTATTTAGCACTATATATAAGAATTCTAGTAGATCGCTACTAAACTTAAATAGGATAATAATAGCTAAATAGAATTATTCTATAATAGACTATATAAATACATAAAAGATAAAATCTTAAAGTAGGATCGACCTAGAACTATTAAGGTATTTATCGCTAACGCTATTAAGATCGACAATTAGAACTATGCCTAACGGCTTAAACGCAGCGGAAAATAAAATAGGTTTTATAGATTTAAACGTAACCTACCTAATATTAGTAGACAATAAGGAGGATCTATAGCGTATAGGACTTACCTAGGACCTATAGAACTCGACGCTACTTATAAAGAAAAGGGAAAGTGCTATAACTATAGAAAGGTTGGGCACTTTATAAATAAATATAAAAAGAAACAATAGAAGCCTATACCTAAAGAACGGAAGCTCTAAGCCACTAATAGAGATAAGCTACTAACTAAAAACATTAGTATAACTAATAGTAAAGAATACTTCTCTAAGCTAGAAAGGAATTACTTCTTAGAGGAAGAATTAGACACAGTCTATATTAAGAACAAAGATTAGGAACATAGAACTTAACCATTAGAAATTAGATTAGTCGACTTATCTAACGCTTATAATTACGTTCTATTCCTATAAGGACCTAAGCTACTAGAATATTATCTAGTTAGTGCACTATTAACTAGTAAAGGAGACCTAGAACCTATTAGAGTTATAATTAAGGGAATAGATATTATAGACCTCTACGCTCTAATTAAAAGACTATATAAAGTAGAGGCACACCCTAATCTACGACTATGTCTCCTTAGCATATAACACCTAGCACTTAGCACCTAATATTAAGACTACGCTAGGATCTTATAGGCTTTATGCTTATACGATAATTATAGATAACACCTATAGAAGAAATTAGAATATAGGTGGTTTCTAAAGTTTATACTAGAATAGGGATATAGCCTATTCCTAGAAATAGATCTATAACACTAGATAATCTAGAAGCATAATAAAAGAGAACTTATACTCTAGAGATCTAAGGATAAATGTTATACTAAGGATAATAATGTATACACTATCTAAGCTATAACCTTATAATATAAGGACAGCGGAAATAGTGTTATAGTAAGAAATCCGCTTAGCCTAGATTTAATCGGTATAACTAGTAGGTAAACTAGACGCTACCTACGCTCTAATGCTCTAAAGGAACTAAGCATTTTTTAAACACTATAAGAAATAAGATAATAATAGTTAGGAAAAGATAGCCGTTAGAGCAACTAAGGCCTTCCTCTTAATAGAGATCTAATTAGTCTCTATATACTATAAATATTAGTAGATATAAACATCTTATTATTACTATTATAATAGTAGGAAAAGAAACCTAGGTAATAATAGATAGTAGAGCATAAGGAAACTATATTTTACTAAATCTTATTAATAGATTTAAATTATACTAGAAGGATAAAGATAAGCCTTATTAACTTATAACTATAAAAGGAGGCATAGTAAAGTATAGCTAAGGATAAGTAGAAATAGAGGTTATATAGCTTCCTATTTATATATAAGGCATAAAACACTATATTATATTAGATATTATAATAATCTTAAGATATAATATAAT
Organism: Niveomyces coronatus; assembly: GCA_018831755.1. Classification (NCBI taxonomy): domain Eukaryota; kingdom Fungi; phylum Ascomycota; class Sordariomycetes; order Hypocreales; family Cordycipitaceae; genus Niveomyces; species Niveomyces coronatus. The sequence goes on along the minus strand of JAFEME010000025.1, from coordinate 29,738 downwards.
ATTAAGGATACCTTAGTTATAGGTAAGTAATCCTAGAGTTAACTAGAGAATAGGCTAACTTTAGTAGGATATACTAAGATGCGATTATAATAATAAGAGCAGCCTAAAGAAGAAGGCACTTTAATTAAATTATAATAGGCCTCTAGGAATATATATAATCGCTAGAGAGCCTAAAGCTAATATAATAGAGATTCCTAAGGAATACTTAAAGTATAGTAAGCTGTTTAGTAGAGAGCTAGAAATAGGACTACTAGAGTATACGCACTAGGACTATAAGATTAAACTCTAGCCTAGTAAGGAACCTAAGTTCTATAAGACATATCCTTAGAACCCTAAGTAGGAGAAAGCACTTAAGGAGTATCTAAAGGAGAACCTATAAAAGGGATATATTAGACTATCTAAATCACTAGTAGGATACCTAATCCTATAGGTTTAAAAAAAAATAGAGAATTATAACTATATATTAACTATTAATAACTAAATAAGATTATAATTAAAAATTAATACCTATTACTACTAATAGTAGAAATTAGGGATAAGCTAGGAAAAGCTAGTTAGTTTACTACCTTTAACCTTAAAGGGGCTTATAACCTTATTCGCATTATAAAAGGTTATAAGTAGAAAACCGCTATCTAAACTATAAAAGGATATTATAAATATCTAGTAATACCCTTTAGACTTATAAACATACTAGCTATATTTTAAACTATAATTAATAATATCTTATAAAGATAATTAGATAAATTTATTATTATCTACCTTAATAATATCCTTATCTACTCTAATATACTTAAGGAATATAAAAAACATATATATAAGGTACTATAAGTACTATAAGATAATAAGCTACTAGTTAAATTAAAGAAGTATAGATTCTATTAGTAGAAAGTTAAATTTTTAGGATTTAAGATCTAACCTAGAAAAATAAGTATAAGCTAATTAAAGATATAGGTAATTAAAGAATAGCTAACACTAAAGACACTTTTAGAAGTTAGAGGATTCCTAGGATTCGCGAGTTTTTACTAATACTTTATATATAACTATAGTAAAATTATAATACTACTTATAAACCTTATAAATAAAGATTAAGACTTCTCCTAGACTAATATAGAAGAATAAGTATTCTAGGAACTTAAGAGTAAAATTTTAGAAGAACTAGTCTTACTTATAGTAGACCTAGATAAACTATTTAAAGTTAAAATAGATACCTTAGACTTTACACTAGGCGGATAACTAGGATAATAAGGTAAAGAAGGACGACTTTATCTAGTCGCCTTTCTCTTAAAGAAACTTTATAGACTAGAATTAAATTATAGTATTTATAATAAAGAACTTATAGTAATTATTAAAGCATTTAAGGAATAGAAGCACTACCTTAAAGGAGTAAACTATAAGGTTAAGGTGTTTATAGACTATAAGAACCTAACCTTATTTATAACTATAAAGGATTTAAATAAATATTAAATTAGATAGTATAAAACCCTTATAGATTATAATTTTAAAATTATATATAGAAAAGGATCTAAAAATAGAAGAGTAGACGCGCTTAGCTAAAGAGAGGATTTAAAATTAGAAGAACTAGTAGATAACGCACTACTACTACGTACTAATAAGGATAGGAACCTTATATTAGGCACCTAAGAGATTAATACAACCTAGTAAGCTACGCTAGATAATATATAGATATAATAAATTATATTAAGCGTTAAGAACGATAAATACCTAAATAATTAGGAAACGAACCTATATATTATAAAGAAAGGCAAGGCTTTCTTATATAATAAACAATAGTATATTCCTAGTACACTTTAGAAACAAGTTATTAAAGAAATATATAAACACCTATTATATAGGCACTAGGGTGTAGGGAAGATAATTAATAGACTATAAAGATCGTACGACTTCCTAGAAAGTAGAAAAATTATATAGGAAATAATTAAAGAATATAATATATATAATAAAGTAAAATTAGGACGATATACACTATATAGTAAATTATAACTAATACTACTACCTAAAAGAGCATAGTAAATAGTAATAATAGACTTTATTATTAAACTACTAAAATCTAAAGAACTAATAATAGGAGTTAGCTATAATAGCATCCTAGTTATTATTAATAAACTTATAAAATATGCCTACTATATTCTATATATAGAATCTAGTAACACTAAGGACTTAGTATATATGGTTTTTAAGATAGTTATCGCTTAATATAGTCTACTAATAAAACTAATATTAGATTATAATAAGTTATTTATATTAAACTTCTAGAAAAGTCTTATAGAAATTATAAAAATTAAGTAGAACCTATCTATAGCATTTTATCTATAAATAGATAGATAAATAGAAATCTTAAACTAGATACTTAAATAATACCTATAAAGCTATATTAACTATTAGTAGAACAATTAGGTAGAATAGCTATCTTTAGCATAATAGGCTTATAATAGCTCTAAAAATAAGAACATAAAAATATTACTATTTAGGGCAAACTATAGATTTAACCCTATAATTAAAACATATATAGTATAGAACGTTTACGCACTAGTAGCTATAGCGCATATAGTAACTATTATAAATATATAAAAACATCTATAGAAAGAATAGATTTTCCTATAAAACTAAATAAAGTATTATATAGATAAAAAGAGATTATTAACGCTAATCCTAGAGGAGGGGCATAAAGTATACCTTATCTATAGAAACATTAAAATAAAACGACCTAGCGATAAACTTAACTAGAAGAAAATAGGACTATTTATTATTAAATAAAAATTATTAAATACTAACTATAAACTATTACTACTAGAAGGAATAAGAATATATCCTATATTCTATATTTTATTACTAGAGAAAGCACTAGATAGTACTATAATTACTATAAAAATTATAGTAGAAAATATAAATAAGTATAAAGTAGAAAGAATCCTTAAGGCATAAGGAAATATTAAAAATTATTATTATCTTATTAAATAGAAAGGATACCTAAATTTAGAAAACACATAGGAACTAATATATAATCTTAAGAACTGCTTATAGTTGCTTAACTATTTCTACTAAAGAACGCCTCCTATTCTAATAAACTAATTTTATATAAAGAACTAACACTAAATTCTATATCTAAAGAACGTATTAATATAGGATCTAGCTCCTTAGAAGATATAGGAGGGGGATTAGAAGTCTAACGACGCTACTCTAATTCCTCCTACTTAACACGCTCTAACTCTTCTATATTATTAATACCCTATGCGACTATGCGTATTATTTTCTTAAACTATAATTTCTTTTATTTTTAAAGGCGACGCACCTTTATGCTTACCCTCTCTAGTTCCTCTTCTATATCTTCTAGTTTAGATTTAGCCTTATAATACTAATTACTAATATAATAGAGCTACTATAGGGTAAAAGGATTTTTATTATAATAAGATTAATTAAGGCGAACACACTTATAATAATAAGAGGAGTCTACTTTAGACGCCTTATAGTCTAAGATACCTTATTCCTTATAAAAGGAATATAAGGGTGTGTTAATAAGCTTTCTAACTATTAATTTAAGAAGGGCGTTTTACTTATCTATTTTATAAGAAACTTTTTAAGAATAAATAGAAGGCCTTATAATATAATTAGCCGATATAATAGTATATAATAATATAAAAGGGAAAATTATATAGATATATAGGCGGCCTAATCTAAGGGCCTTAAGGATAAGACCTATAGAGGAGGAGTATTATATTATAAATAATACTATATAGGGCTAGTCTATAGTAGGCGCACTATAAAGCTATAGTCCTAGTGCAATACTAGGAAGGAAGTTATATAATAGATTATTAGATTATTAATATAATCTAGCGATAAAGGATTATTATAGAATATAAATAATCTAAATAATCTAAGGGATAGTAGAGAACTAGATAAGTATATAAGAGATAGAGATTCTAGTAGCTAGGCAGTCTAGATCTCTACTAATTAATCTAAGTAATAGTTTTACTATTAGGAATAACTTCCTAATAGTACTTACTATATGCTATAATAAACCGACTTATTAAGTATTAAGCCTGCTTATATTTGCCTAACTTACTTCCTAAGAAATAGACCTTCTATAACTTAGAATAAGCCACTGTTATATATATAACCTTAAAAACTACTTATAGTTACTTAACTATTTCTACTAAAAAACGCCTTTTATTCTAATAAGCTAATTTTATATAAAGAACTAATACTAAATTCTATATTTAAAGAATATATTAATATAGGATATAGCTCTTTAGAAATATAGGAGGGGGATTAAAAGTCTAATAATACTACTCTAATTCCTCTTAATTAATATACTTTAACTTTTTTATATTATTAATACCCTATATAACTATATATATTATTTTCTTAAACTATTATTTCTTTTATTTTTAAAAGTAATATACTTTTATACTTACTTTCTTTAGTTCCTCTTCTATTTCTTTTAGTTTAGATTTAGCCTTATAGTACTAGTTACTAATATAATAAAGCTACTATAGAGTAAGAGGATTTTTATTATAGTAAGATTAATTAAGGTAAATATACTTATAATAATAAGATAAGTCTACTTTAGACGTCTTATAGTCTAAGATACTTTATTCTTTATAAAAGAAATATAAAGGTATATTAATAAGCTTTTTAACTACTAATTTAAGAAAGGTATTTTACTTATCTATTTTATAAGAAACTTTTTAAAAATAAATAAAAGGCCTTATAATATAATTAGCTAATATAATAGTATATAATAATATAAAAAGAAAATTATATAGATATATAAATAGCTTAATCTAAAGGCCTTAAGGATAAGACCTATAAAAAAGAAGTATTATATTATAAATAATACTATATAAGGCTAGTCTATAGTAGGTATACTATAAAGCTATAGTCTTAGTATAATACTAGAAAGGAGGTTATATAATAGATTATTAGATTATTAAGATAATCTAGTAATAAAAGATTATTATAAAATATAAATAATCTAAATAATCTAAGGAATAGTGGAGAACTAGATAAATATATAAGGGATAGAAATTCTAGTAGCTAGTTAGTCTAGATCTCTACTAATTAATCTAAGTAATAGTTTTACTATTAGAAATAACTTCTTAATAGTATTTATTATATACTATAATAAACCGACTTATTAAGTATTAAGCCTACTTATATTTACCTAACTTATTTCTTAAGAAATAGACCCTTTTATAACTTAGAATAAGCCACTATTATAAATTATTATAGACTGGCCCTAGGCGCATATAAATAGGCGTTATAATTAGTATTAATTACTATAAAGAGAGAAAGGGGAGGTATTAGGACTATGTATTAGAGTGCTAAAAGGCACTCCTTTATATTACGTGACCTCGCCTAAGCTAGTCTATACTAGACTAGCTTAGGTAAGCTCTAGAGCTAGTTAAAGGCTGACTTTATTATATACCCCCTATATATAGGTTAGGGCATAGTGTAAGGTACATATAGCGTAGATTTAATATAGTAGGGGATTAAGTGTTATATAATAAGTAGGGGTATAGTGTTAAGTATATACACTATACTAATCGCACTATATAGGTCTAGATAAAAGTTCGACTAGATTATATATTGTTTATAATAGTATAGAGTGTGTATACTATAGTATCTATACTAGGCTAGAAAAATTTCTAACTATTACTACTTAGGGCCTATAATATAAGACTATTATTAATAGATAGCTTATATAAAAATGTATTTAATGTATTTATTATTATTTAGGCTAGTCCTTATAATTCCTATAAAGGCTATAAAAGGAAAATATATAAAAGCCTTTATAAAGATAATAAATAATAATAGTATTATATACTAAATATATTATAATTTAGTAGAATTATAGAAAGTAGTAATAATAGAATTATAGGCGAAAAGTTATATATATTATATATTAAAGGATCTATTAGATCTTATTTATCTTATAGTTAGGCTATTTATATATAAAGCCTAGGTGTTAGAATAACTAGTCTACTTATTTTAATGTCTAGACGTTAGTAATTGCTTCTTAATTAATTAATAATAATGTTCTTTTCTAAAAGAGAAAAGGGAGAAATAGGACTACTAGCACTAGCCTAGTTTACTATCTTAGTTAGCAAACTAGCGCATAGCTACTATACTATTAGTAGTAGTCGCAACACTAGGCTCTACTATAGCTTTTATTTTTTAAGGGCGTTCCTAATTCTATAATATTTATAACTAGCTATATTTTCTTTTAATCTAAACCTATGACGATTTAAAACATAAGCGAAATTTAATAAAAAAGAATATCGACTAACCTAAATAATTCTAGACTACCCTCTAGTAAAAATATAAATTCTATAGCCTATAGGCATACTATGCTAAAATAGACTAAGGATAGCATCCTTATTAAAGGTGATTTAAGCGATCTATAATATAGTATTAATAATATTATATTATTTCCTTATATAGGCTATATTAAATACGCCCTTACCTTAGGCTAGCTTAATTATATTCTAGGCTATAGTAAAGCCTATACGCCTTATACTAAATATAGTATTAAGTATAATTAGGATATAATTATAATTATAAAGGTTCTTTAACTATATATAGCGCTAGAAGCTATATAGGATTATATTATAGTAAGTAGTTCTATTTTAGAGCTATTATATAAAAAGACTATAACTATGCCTACCTATAAGGCTATCTTAACTATTTAGTATTAGAAACTTATATAGGAGTCTAATACTACCCTAGCTTTTACTACTAGCTAGCCTTAAATTAGTTAGGATATATTTACTAGTAAGAGTAGTAGTAGTAGGCCTATTACTATCTTTATTATTTCTAGTTTTAATTAGAGTAGTATTTTAGCCTTAAGCTATAGTAGTACTAGTAGATTATAATAGTAGCTTATTCTAATTTATAGAAAGGTCTATTTCTTAGGAAGTAAGTTAGGTAAATATAAGTAGGCTTAATACTTAATAAGTTAGTTTTATTAGGCACTGTTCGGGGCCCTTAGTTCTCTTAACTCTATCGTTAAAAGAGACTATATATAGTGACTAGCTAAAAGTGAAGGTCCCTACTAAAAAACTAGATTTTTAAAAAAAACTAATATAACTATATATATACTATATTAATATAGATTATAATTATAAACTATATTATTTTACTATTTATACTTTATATCTTAGTATTAGTTTATTTTTAAGTATAGATTTAAAGAAGTAATAAAATCTTTATTTAATTATATATTTTTAAAAAGTTTTAATACTATATTATTAATATTTATAAGCTAGTCTTATCTATTAAGTAGAATATTTCTATACATTAGAATAGCTATACTTATTTAATATATATATAATTAAAATAAAAATTTTAGCTAGTCTATTTTATAGTTAACAATAAAGTTGAAAGTATAGTGTTAAAAATATATAAACTTTTATACTATAACTAAAAATATTATTTTTTAACTTATATTAATATACTTTTTATTAAACTATTATATTATAATAGAATAAATAACTTAAAGCTATAATATAGAGGAAAGCTTATTTTTATACCATTTTATATAATTAAATATAGCGTTTTAAAAACACCTTCTATAGTATAGGGTATGCTAATTTTTAAAAAAGTCCTTTACTTTTAGCTAGTCACTATATATATCTAAACTAGCGCTAGATAAGCCTCTACTCTTAGCTAAATAATTAGCTAGTAGGATAATATTACGTCTAAAATAACTATAGTCTAGTTAGAAATAAAAGGTAGTAAATTCTTATCTCTCCTCTAAAGTTCCTTATAGACTATTTATTCTAACTAGTAGGGCGTTAGAAATAACGCCTGTTATAATATATAATAAGTGCCCCCCCTTTAAATAAAAATAGTAATATCTATATTGCGAAATCTTAAATATATAGTAAAAATTAGCCTTATATTTAAAAATTATAAAGGTATAATAAAATAAAAAAAAAGAAAATTATAAGTAAAATATAGTAAGACTAATAGATCTAATCTATAAATATAGGCTATTATATAGTAAATTTTAGCGCTTCTAGCGCTAGAATTAAAGGAATAAAACATTAAAATAGCTAGTACTTTATAATAGGAAATAAATAGAAACTAATAATTATAGGCTATAATATAGTAGGCGTAGCTATAGAATAGGGGATATTAAATATTAAATAGGTTGTCTTTTAAAGAAGTAGGTTTTTTAGTTTTTCTTAGCAATAGCTTAGGTTTTTTATTTAGTCCTAGCGCTAAATTTATCTTTTCTCCTATATAGTTATATTTAAGTAAGCGCTTAGTGTCTAGTGTAGGCGCCCTTATCTACTCTATAGGTTTATTAGTTTTACTCTTTTATATATCCTTAAGCTTTATAACTACTATATTAATTTTATTAAGTTAGGTAAGAATTTTATTAATATTAGTGCGTATTTTATTTATAGCCTAGATATATAAGTTATATGCCTCTACCTAGGCCTTATCTTCTATATCTATTTTAGCCTTAAGGCTAATAAATTTTAATATATACTTATTAAAACTATCTTTAAGTGATTACTCGCCCTTTTATAAATCTATAATTAACTATACTACTTTTTAGCCTTATTTATAAATTTTATTAATCTACTTATTAGCTTTCTTTACCTTACTAAGCGTATTAGTAGCGATTATAAGTATACTATAATTATTAGTAAGAGTAAGGACATTACTAGAATACCTACTTCTAGTAGGCTATTAAATAAGGATTTTATAAAAGTTAGTATACTATATATTAGATAATACACTAGTAACTAAGCTATTTAGAACTAACGTAGGGCTTATAAATTTTAACGCTAGGACCTATGCTTTTATTAGGAGAAGGGCTTTAAAATGCTTATAATTATTATGTTTTAAGGTATAACCGCTATTAAGGTAGGCTTTTTAGGCCTAGGCGATACTATCTTTAATATAGTAAGCTAGATTAGTACTAGTAATGTTTTTAATATTATTAACGCGTTAGCTTTTACTATTTTTATCCTTTACTAAAAAAATATCCTTAATAGTAGCTATAATAGTATTAATCTTATTAGTAACCTCCTTTAGATGCTTTTTTATTATATTAAAAGTGTTAAAACTAGCTAAATAATACTACTATTAGAGATCGTAAATCACTTTATTATAAGTCTAGGGCTTACCGCCCTCTAGCTAGGTAAGATTTCTAACGTATAGCTTACTATAATCTTATATAGGCTTATTAAAAGTGACTTTTATAGATATATAGTTATCGCCTAAAAACATAGGGTATTTCTAGTTAAGCACTAATAGAAAACTATGTTTTTATATATTAGTAGTAAGAACTAAGGCTATGTCTTTACTACTAAGAAGGATTTTACTAGATAGCTTAAGGTGCTTACCCTCTATCTTACCTTTACCTACTCCTATAGGTTGTTTACCTAAGCGGCGGCGTTTTTTAATAATAGGGCCTATAGTAACTTTATTATTACTATTAGATTTATCGCTTTTATTATTATCTATACTAAAGGTATTATTAGTCTCCTTATTATCTTTAGTGTTATCCTTTTTTCTCTTATTATTATTATTATTATTATTATTATTATCGCCTAGGGCGCCTAATTAGGAGGGATTATTATTATTTTCTTTATTATTAAAGAGATTTATAATTTTATTATCTATACCTTTACTACTAAGAATTCTACTTATAGTAGCGTTATTTCCGCTAGAAGTAGCTAGGTTCTAGCTAGCTTCTATACTAGCAATAGTATTAGTTAATATAATATTATAAGGATCTATAGTATTAGTGTTAGAAGCTATAGCTATAGCGTTAGTTTCTATGTTTATCTCTATGACTCTTTAGTATTCTAATTCTAGCAACTCTTAGTACTACTATTTCTTTTCCTCCTCTCTAGCGTAACATCCTACTAATAAGGCTTCCTACCTCTTATTAAATTTAATCTTAGGTCTATTAGGGTTAATAGCCCTATATAATAGTGGCTTATTCTAAGTCATAGAAGGGTCTGTTTCTTAGGAAGTAAGTTAGGTAAATATAAGCAGGCTTAATACTTAAAGAGTTAGTTTATTATAGTATATAGTAAGTACTATTAAGAAGTTATTCCTAATAGTAAAACTATTACTTAGATTAATTAGTAGAGATCTAGACTGCCTAGCTACTAGAATCTCTATCCTTTATATACTTATCTATCTCTCTACTATAATTTAGGATTACCTTACTTACTAGTGATTATAGTAAGTAGTGCTTACTACGCTTATGCGTAATCCCTATAAGCGTGTTACGTAACCCTTAGGGTCGCGTTACTACTTATTATTTACTTAGCCGCTTCTTTAGGCCGCTTAGTAGCGCTGCCTTTTTATTATTTATAACACCCTAGTAGCTACTTTAATAAAAGGGTCGTTAGGGTTAATAGGTTAAAGTAGATACTTATCCTAACTAGCCTTCCCTTAGAATATTATAGATTTTTCTTTACTAGATTTAACGCTAGGCATATTAAATATAATAGTATATTGTTTATTTTTATTATTAGTAGCTTCCTTAGGTTTAATATAGTTATTAAGCGTTAACTATATAAGGCGGTTAAGTATAATAGCGCTATTACTAAATTTTAGGTTAGTAAGTAATCTAATAAATTAGCTAATAATAGGATTATTGCCTATATAATTATCTTTAATATAGCTATAGCTGTTTATAGTAGTGACGTAGCTAGCGATTCTAATAGCTAGGTAGGTAGAAGTAGTAATATAAGGCGAAATATAATAAATTAACTTAGTCTAATAATAAAAAAATAAAGAATAGGATAATAGGGATAAAAATAATATAGTATAGTGCGAATTCTAATAGTCGTATAGAGGAATAGTAGAAAGGATAATATAAGAAGTAAAAGGATAGGAGTAGGAAGGAGCTACTAGGTAGGGAAGAAGTAAGAAGTCTATAGTTAAAGCTAGTAAGAATTAGCTATATAAAAGATAATATTAATATAAAGTAACTCTAAATAATAAGTAAAATAAATAATTATATAGTAATAATATAGTAATAAATAAAAAGAATAACGCTAGTGTTAATAATGCTTATTTAAGCTCTATATAGGCTAATTCTAATAAGGAAGGTTATACTTAAGTAGATATTTATAACATATTTCTTTAGTACTATCTTTAAGCTTAGATTAGTAAATCTATAAGTTATCTTTATCTAGAAAACTATGCTATTTAATAAAGAACTAACGTTAGGCGTTATAGGTCTAAGCGTCTTTATAAGTTATAATTCTTTTAAGCTCCTAGTGTTCCTTACTATTTATAATAAGGGCTAGGGCGGTTTCTACTATATAATTAAAAGGATTAGGACCCTAGATCGGTTTCTATAACTAGGCGACGTTTACTATAGGGGAAACATAACTATTAGCATAGAGGTTAATTTTAAAAGCGTTTAGGCTAATATAGTTAAAGATATAGTATAGGCTAGCATAGGCTATAGACTATTTTTTCTTTAGGTTGCCTAGTAATATATAGCCTTTATATAGTTATAAATAGACTTTATTACTAATATTAAGGTTTAGGATCGTTCTATTTTTATTATAGTAAATTTTTACTAATACTATACTAGTATTAATAGAAAGTTATACTTCTTATAAGTATATATAGTATAAGCTATTAAGTAAGTTATTAGTATAATATTTTATATTAGGAATGCGATTTATAATAATATTAATAATAGAATTTAGATAAAAACTATAGAGTAGTTTATTTAGAGATCGTTAAATTAATTATATATATATATTATTTAAATAGTATTATAATACTAGTAGTAGAAATAGCTATAGTATAGTTAGGTTTATTATTATATAATACTATATTATAATTTCTACTATTTAATTCTTTCTTTCTAAAATACTATCTATCTAGGGGTGATATATAGTTAATATAAGCTTTTTAATATTTAGGGCGGTTATTATCTTAGTCTAAAGGGCAGAAATAAACTTTAGATCGCGATCGCTAATAATACACTATAGGAGTCCCTAGTTATATATTATTAGGTATTATAATACTATAATAGCCTAAGATTTTACTATATAGTTATTATTCCTAATAAGTAGTATAGTATATTTAGAGAACTAATTATTAATTGGATCGAGTGTATTAAAGGAATCGTAGCTATTAATAGCCTATATAGTGTTAACTAATAAAACTAGTAGTAGGTCTATAATAAAGTCTAGTGTAATAGTATAAAAAGACATAGGTAGATATAGTAGTAGTATTAGTTCACCTAGTAGTAGGTTATAATTAATAGTATTTTCTTTATAAGGGCTATAATAAGCTATATAGAGGTAGATCTACTAGTTAAGGCTATAAATAAATATATTAGAAAGTTTAGTGCGCATTCTATTTACGCTAAAATAGTGCTTATTATTATATATAGTAGCGAGGAGAGGGCGAATTTTAGAGAATAGTATATATAGTTTTCACTGCCTAGTAGGGTTAATAAGGTAGAGCAATCTATCTAGTGTTTACTCCTTTAGTCTAATTAGTAGCTAAGGCTGCTTCTACTACTAAGGATATAGATTTTATTATTAGACCTTATAATTCTAAAGGTATTTAGATATTTTTTATAGGTAAATGTCTTTCCTATATCCTTTAATTATCTACTATTTAAACGCTAGATATAAGATAGTATTAATAGTAGTAGTAGTAAATACTACTATTAACTTACTAAGTTTATTATATTAGCTAGCGTTTATAGTTCTATAGAGCGGCTAATATTAGGATAAGCGCAAAAGTGCGTCTAGTATAATGTTAAGAACACCTAGTATATAAAAAATATATAATTAAAACTATAAAAGGTAGTTAGCTATACTTACTAATTTTAGATTTTTTATTTAAGTCTATTATAGTAAGAGATATATAGGTAATAATACTCTTTATAGCGCTATAGTTAGTAATAATGTTTATTAGTTACCTATTTAATTAAATTATCTATTATAGTTTCTATACTACTTATCCTAACGCTATAACCTCTACTTCTATTAATATATACGCTTATTTAACGCTTAAGGTTAGTTATAAGAGGAAGAGAATTAGTTAGATTTAATATAGTAAGATTAATTAGCCTAGGATACTCTAACTATCCTATTTAATATAAAGTTAGAATATAAATAGGCTAAAACCTTACTTATAAGCGTTAATTTTAATAAATAGAGGACGATTAGGATTATAGTATTAGAGGAAAAATTATATTAATAGAAAAGATTAGAGTTTTTTAAACACTATTACTTCTAATTCTATTAGTTTAAATATAACTTTTTATATTTTTATCTTTTAGATAGGTTTTAATAGTCTAGTGATCTAAGCGCCTATATCGCGAAGCTACTTAAGAAGCGCTATATTTTACGCTTAGAGCGGTTTAAGTAACACTATATACTATAGTATGCCTAAGCGAATAAATCCTATTATACTAATAAAAGTTTCTAGCTCTAATAGGTTTATTAGTATTACTATTTTAGTAAATATAATAAGGCGTTTATTAGTGTTTTAGATACTATTACTATTTATAATAAAGCTAAGTAATTATACTAATAGGAAGCTAATAAATAATTTCTCTAAAGAGATATATAGCTATTTTTCTTACGCCTAGGTAAGGAATATATATAAGTACTTAATATATTCCTCCTATATAGTAGATAAGATAAGGATATTATTAATAAATATATAGATAAAAAGGTAGTCCTAGAATAGGTTATCTATATAGTGTTATATATATAGTAGTGCGTTCTAGAATCCTATAAGTATAATGTTAGAAACTTTAAGGCTATGTTTAGAAATTATAACTATATAGTTTTAATAGAGAGGGTAGATACTAAATTAGAAATAAAAACTTTTACTATTAAATATTAAGTAATACTTATTACTATAAACGCTAGAAATTATATTGCCCTAGTCTAGTAAAGGATATATATTAGGGATCGTTATTATATTAAGTAGGCATAAGTCTACTACTATATAGCTTTTTTTAACGCTATTAGCTATCTACTAGACTATAAATACTAGATATATAATAGACACTAGGTTAAGCATTAGATTAAGCTTATTAGTTTTATAAAGGCAATTATAATGTTTATTAAGTGCGGCGCGATTTTTAAGTCTAAGAGGGTATAGGCGAATTGCCTATTTATAAGTTTACTACCTTTTAACTAGATTAATATGTATTTTTTTACTATTATCTATTAGAATAAGGCCCTAGTTATAATAAATATTATATTATTTAGTTACTAGCTTTAATGTTTTAGTAAAATTAGGCTTAGCGTTAGATATCTTAATGCTAAAGTAGTTAGTAATAACTAGGACTAGCTCTAGTTAGGAAATACTATAATTAGGCATTCCTATGTCTATATTAGGTATATCTATCGATAAAGGCGTGTCTTCTCTTAGTGTATAAGGTTATGCCTATATTATTAGTTTATCTAGGAAAGAGGTGATTTAGTATATATATTCTATATCTATATATAGCTAGAGTTAACTAGGGCGCTAGTTTTTTTAAATATATAGTAGTTTCTTTAACTACTTATAGACTATAAGTATTTCTAGGGTACGACTATTAATAGTAGCGTCTAGTATACTATTAACTTTAGAGAGAAAGTGCACTAATATACTCGCCTCTAGTAATATTATAGTAGTTCTATCTAACTATATTATTATAAGTAGCCGCTACTACCTAGAATAAATTATATAGTTAACCTTTAACTTTACTAAATATACTTAATCTTACTAGATTAGTTAGAATATTTAGGTATATAACTTAGTGTTTTAAGCGCTATATATAGTAACTCTTTCTTTAATATAGTCTATTTATACTCTATATTTATATAGGAATAAGTTACCTAAAAGAAGCTTTAGGCTAAGGCTGTTAATTATATTAGCGCTAACTATAAAATATATGATAATATCCCTTATAAGTAGTATTTCTTTAGCGTAGAAGTTAAATATAGCGCGCTCTATAACCTTAAAGGACGACTTTACTCTTTAGACTAGTTTTACTAGCTATAGTTTAAAATAAACGTTTAAACTATTTGCCTAGAGCTATATTTTATTAATAAGAGAGATAGAAGCGCCGCTATCTAAGTAAATATTAAATACCTTTCTATTAATAGTAAATTTAATTAGGAGGCGTATATAGGTTAGATAATAGCGTTCCTAGAGGGCTTCTATATTAGGTCTTAGGATGGCTTTAACTACCTTAGCCGATTCTACTACTAGTTTTAACGCTATAGTAAGAAGAAAAGCTATATCTATATAATTATTACTAGTAGTCTAATCGTTAAAATAGTTAGTATACTTATTATCGCTATTAGATTCTATATCTTTAATTAGGGCGTATCTATAATATTTAAGGCTCTTAATTTTAGTAGAGATATTGTCTTTATTAGACTATATTATATAGATTTTCTCCTATAAGCGTATTTACTTTAGCTATTGCTTTAGGAAGCTTTACTATCTATTAGCTTAGTTAAATCGCTAATTCTAGCGTTTTTTATATAGCTTAAGAAATAGCTTACTATAATTAGATTAGTCTAGCTATAGGGCTAGGCTTAATTAGTAGTCCTATCCTTTTATATATTTATTTTAATAGAAGTAGTACTTATATTAATAGTTCTAGCTATTTTATTAAAATTAATTAACTTAATATCTATTATACGTGCTACTATTTATAGGCTAGTACTACCTCTAGGGGCGGTAGTTCTACTAGAATTAGCGTCTATCCTAGTATATATTAGTTTAATTAATATTACTATTACTATTACTTATATTATTTATATAATATCCTTAGGATAGTAATAATTAACGTCTATATAGTTAGGTTTATCTATTATACTATTTATAAAGTATATTCTATTAGAGGTCGATTTCGTTTAAAATACTTAGGATAGCTATGTTTCTATTAGGCCGCTTATAGGTTATATATAGGATAGGTAGTAATTTCTACTAGAATCGTTAGATAATTATAAGTAATAACTAGTCGCTTAGCGCTTCTATATATTCCTTAAATTCTATAAAAATAACATCTAGGGATTGTTTTTTTCTAAGTACGTTAAGTATATATATGTTATTTACTATCTACGCTTAGGCGTCTATATAGTAGATGCTAAACTTATCCTATAGAGCGGCGAAAAATACTATTTTATTCTAAAGAAGATAAGTTCGCTCTATTAGATCTACTTAGGAGTTCTACTAGAGCTAGGCATCGCTTTATAATAATTACTATAGGTAATATTAGATTTAGCTAATATAAGTAGGACTATAGGTAATAACTATCTAGACTTAGCTTTACTATATAGATAGTGTATAGACAACTAGGTATTTTTCGCTTATACTAATATTATTCTTATTAGTTTTACTAGCTAGGGCGTTAGACTAGTAATAACTAATTAATTAGAGATTAAAAGGTATTAGTTATATTACTAGGTTTATTACCTTATTACGCGCTATTAGCGATATTAGCATTAGGGACATACTATTAAGTAAGACACGCTCTAAATACTATAACATTTTATTTATCTAAGTAGTAAGGCTGCCTATTTACGCTTTTAGCTTACTAATAGTATTATAAATTAGATTACTTATATCCTTAGTGTCCTTATTGCATAAGAGGCCTTATTTACGTCTAGCCTTTAATAAGGTATAGATAAGAGTTATATTATTACTAATATCGCTAGAATTAATAGTTTAAGTGTTTAAAGGTCGTAGGTAGTTCTTAGTAAAGGTACTATTAGTATAGATATAATTACTAAGATTATAGAGGTCCTTAAGGTTTAATTTACTAAAAAAGCTATATACTAACTATAATGCTTTATTATTATAGATAAACGCGTTATATATGTTTTAGAGAAAGTTAAGATTTACTCTAGGCTTAGCGTTTTTATCTATTATTAGAGAGAGAAAGTCTATAATATAGTTTAGCGTTAGGGTTAGCGCTATAATTATTAAAAATTTTTATATAGTTATAAGATTAGAAGTAGTAATTACTACTATATATTAGGCACTATTTAGGGCCCTTAGTTCTCTTAACTCTATTATTAAAAGAGACTATATACTTATCTAAACTAGCGCTAGATAAGCCTCTACTCTTAGCTAAATAAATAGCTAGTAGGATAATATTATGTCTAAAATAACTATAGTCTAGTTAGAAATAAAAGGTAGTAAATTCTTATCTCTCTTCTAAAGTTCCTTATAGACTGTTTATTCTAACTAGTAGGGCGTAAGAAATAACGCCTATTATAATATATAATAGAAATAATATAATATTATTAATACTATATTATAGATTACTTAAATTACCTTTAATAAGGATGCCGTCCTTAGTCTACTCTAGTATAGTATATAGGCTATAGTATTTATATTTCTACTACGAGGTAGTATAGAATTATTTAGGTTAGTCGATATTCTTTTTTATTAGGTTTTTACTTATATTTTAAATTATTATAGATTAAATTAAAAGATAAATATAGTTAGTTATAAATATTATAGGATTAAGAACGCCTTTAAAAAATAATAAACTATAGTAGGCCTTATTTTTATATATAAACGGCCTAACTATAGGGTAAGTAAGATCTAATAGATCCCTTAATATATAATATATATACCTTTCTCCTTAATAATTTAATTATTATTACTTTCTATAATTCTATAATCATAATACGCTCTATATATAATACTACTATTATTTAATACCTTTATAAAAGGCTTTTATGTATTTTCTTTCCCTAGCCTTTATAGGAATTATAAAGACTAGCTTAAATAATATTAGATATATTAAATATATTTTATATAGGCTACTTATTAACTATAGTTTTATATTATAGGCCCTAAGTAGTAATAGTAAAGAAATTTTCTAGTATAGTATAAATATTATTATATATACACTCTATACTATTATAAACATTATATAACCTAGCTAAACTTTTACCTAGACCTATACTATATAAGTAGTATAGTATATATACTTAACACTATATCCTACTTATTATATAATAAAAAAATCTACACTATATCGATTTTATACTAGACGCACCCTATACTATATAGTAACCTATATGTAAAGTGTTATAAACGACACTACGTAGGGCCAGTCTATAGCAGGCGCACTACGAAGCTATAGTCCTAGTATAGCACTAGGAAGGAAGTTACGTAATAGATCATTAGATTATTAAGATGATCTAGCGATAAAGGATCATTATAGAATGTAAATAATCTAAATAATCTAAGGAATAGTAGAGAGCTAGATAAGTATATAAGAAATAGCAATTCTAGTAGCTAGGCAGTCTAGATCTCTACTAATTAATCTAAGTAATAGTTTTACTATTAGGAATAACTTCCTAATAGTACTTACTATATACTATAATAAACCGACTTATCTAGTATTAAGCCTACTTATATTTGCCTAACTTACTTCCTAAGAAATAGACCCTTCTATAATTTAGAATAAGCCACTATTATATTTTAATTAGTCCTATTTAGTAAGTTACTTAAAACCTTAAGTAGCACTAACCTTTATAATGTCTACTATAAATAGCAACACTACCACCCTAGCCTAAGTTATTATAGCGTAAGCTAAAACTATTAAGGAAATAAAATAATAGATAGAATATCTTATAAAGTAGCTAGAAGAACTTAAAATTAATAAAGGGAAGAATAACTATAGCTAACCTAAGTTCCCTAAGCTAGAAAGCTATAATAGAACTAAAGGCGATATTAGAACCTTCTTAACCTAAGCTAAAGCCTACCTTAAGGTTAATAATAGTCTTAACATAGCTAAGAATTAAATTCTTTATATTAGAAACCTTCTAATAGGTAAGGCATTAGAATAGTAGGAGCTAACCCTTAGAGACTATCTTAATAATAGTCCTATAGATTAGAAAACTAAAACTAACGAAGCTTTTAAGGACTATAAGAAGTTTAAACAACTCCTTAAGAATACCTTTAGCGACCTAGACGAATTATATACTACGACTTATAAACTTAAGTCACTTAAATAAATTAGATCTGCTTAGCACTATACATAAGAGTTCTAACGAATCGCTACTAAACTTAAATAGGATAATAATAGCTAAATAGAACTATTCTATAATAGACTATATAAAGATATAAAAGATAAAATCTTAAAGTAGGATCGACCTAGAACTATTAAGGCATTTATTATAAACGCTATTAAGATCGATAATTAGAACTATACCTAACGACTTAAACGTAGTAGAAAATAAAATAGGTTTTATAGATTTAAGCGTAACTAACCTAATATTAGTAAATAATAAGGAGGATCTATAGTGTATAGAACTTACCTAGGACCTATAGAACTTAACGCTACCTATAAAGAAAAGGGAAAGTGTTATAACTATAGGAAAGTAGGGCACTTTATAAATAAATGCTAAAGCCCTAAGAAATAATAAAAGCCTATACCTAAAGGACGGAAACTTTAAGCTACTAATAGAGATAAACTACTAACTAGAAACATTAGTATAACTAATAGTAAAGACTACTTCTCTAAACTAGAAAGGAATTACTTCTTAGAGGAAGAATTAGATATAGTCTATATTAAGAATAAAGATTAGGAACATAGAACTTAACCACTAGAGATTAGATTAATCGACTTATCTAACGCTTATAATTACGTTCTACTCCTATAAGAACCTAAGCTACTAGAACATTATCTAGTTAGTACACTATTAACTAGTAAAGGAGACCTAGAACCTATTAGAGTTACGATTAGGGGAATAGACATTATAGACCCTTACGCTCTAATTATAAGACTATATAAAGTAAAAGTATACCCTAATCTATAACTTTATCTCCTTAGCGTATAATACCTAGCACTTAGCACCTAATATTAAGACTACGCTAGGATCTTATAGGCCTTATGCTTATACGATAATTATAGATAATACCTATAGAAGAAATTAGAATATAGGTGGTTTCTAAAGTTTACACTAGAATAGGGATTTAGCCTATTCCTAGAAATAGATCTATAACACTAGACAATCTAGAAACATAATAAGAATAAACTTATACTATAGAAGTCTAAAAATAAATATTATACTAAGGATAATAATATATATACTATCTAAGCTATAACCTTATAATATAAGGATAGTAGAAATAGTGTTATAGTAAGTAATCTACTTAGCCTAGATTCGATTAGTATAATAGGCAGGCGATCTAGACGCCGCCTATGCTCCTATGCTCTAAAGGAACTAAGCATTTTTTAAACACTATAAGAGGAGAATTAATAGTTAGGAAAAGGCAGCTATTAGAGCAACTAAGGCCTTTCTCTTAATAGGGATCTAATTAGTCTCTATATACTATAAATATTAGTAGATATAAATATCTTATTATTAATATTATAAAAGTAGGAAAAGAAACCTAGGTAATAATAGATAGTAGAGCATAAGGAAACTATATCTTACTAAATCTTATTAATAGATTTAAATTATACTAGAAAGATAAAGATAAGCCCTACTAACTTATGACTATAGAAAGAGGCATAGTAAAGTATAGCTAAGGATAAGTAGAAATAGAGGTTGCGTAGCTTCCTATCTATATATAAGGCATAAAACACTATATTATATTAGATATTATAGTGATCTTAAGACACGATATAATATTAGGGATACCTTAGTTATAGGCGAGCAATCCTAGAGTTAACTAGAGAATAGACTAACTTTAGTAGGATATACTAAGATATAATTATAATAATAAAAGCGGTCTAAAGAAGAAGGCACCTTAATTAAATTATAATAGGCCTCTAGGAATATATATAATCGCTAGAGAGCCTAAAGCTAATATAATGGAGATTCCTAAGGAATACTTAAAGTATAGTAAGCTATTTAGTAGAGAGCTAGAAATAGAACTACTAGAGTATACACGCTAGGACTATAAGATTAAACTCTAGCCTAGTAAGGAACCTAAGTTCTATAAGATATATTCTTAGAACCCTAAGTAAGAGAAAGCACTTAAGGAGTATCTAAAGGAAAACCTATAAAAAGGATACCTTAGACTATCTAAATCACTAGTAAGATACCTAATCCTATAGGTTTAAAAGAAAAATAGAGAATTACGACTATATATTAATTATTAATAACTAAATAAGATTATAATTAAAAATTAATACCTCTTACTACTAATAGTAGAAATTAAGGATAAACTAGGAAAAGCTAGTTAGTTTACTACCCTTAACCTTAAAGGGGCTTATAACCTTATTTACATTATAAAAGGTTATAAGTAGAAAACCGCTATCTAAACTATAAAAGGACATTATAAATATTTAGTAATACCCTTTAGACTTATAAATACACTAGCTATGTTTTAAACTATAATTAATAATATCTTATAAAGACAACTAGATAAATTCGTTATTATCTACCTTAATAATATCCTTATCTACTCTAACATACTTAAGGAATATAAAAAATATATACATAAGGTACTATAAGTACTATAGGATAATAAGCTATTAGTTAAATTAAAAAAGTGTAGATTCTATTAGTAGAAAGTTAAATTCTTAGGATTTAAGATCTAACCTAGAAAAATAAGCATAAGCTAATTAAAGATATAGGCAATTAAAGAATAGCTAATACTAAAGACACTTAAAGAAGTTAGAGGATTTTTAGGATCTATGAACTTTTATTAACGCTTTATACGCAACTATAGTAAAATTATAATACTACTTACTAACCTTATAAAGAAAGATTAAGACTTCGCCTAGACTAATACTAAAGAATAAGCGTTCTAGGAACTTAAAAATAAAATTTTAGAAGAACTAGTCTTACTTATAGTAGACCTAGATAAACTATTTAAAGTTAAAATAGATGCCTTAGACTTTACTCTAGGCAGACAACTAGGATAATAAGATAAAGAAGGATGACTTTATCTAGTCGCTTTCCTCTCTAAGAAACTTTATGGACTAGAATTAAATTATAGTATTTATAATAAAGAACTTATAGTAATTATTAAAGCATTTAAGGAATAGAAACACTACCTTAAAGGAGTAAACTATAAAGTTAAAGTATTTACTAATTTAAGAACCTAACCTTATTTATAACTATAAAGGATTTAAATAAATATTAAATTAGATAGTATAAAACCCTTATAGATTATAATTTTAAAATTATATATAGAAAAGGATTTAAAAATAGAAGAATAGACGCGCTTAGCTAAAGAGAGGATTTAAAATTAGAAGAACTAGTAGATAACGTACTACTATTACGCACTAATAAGGATAGAAACCTTATATTAGGCACCTAAGAGATTAATATAACCTAGTAAGCTACGCTAGATAATATATAGATATAATAAATTATATTAAGCGTTAAAAATAATAAATACCTAAATAATTAGGAAACGAACCTATATATTATAAAGAAAGATAAGGCCTTTTTATATAATAAACAATAGTATGTTCCTAGTACACTTTAGAAACAACTTATTAAGGAAATATATAATCACCTATTATATAGACACTAGGGTGTAGAGAAGACAATTAATAGACTATAAAGATCGTATAACTTCCTAGAAAGTAGAAAAATTATATAGGAAACGATTAAAGAATATAATATATATAATAAAGTAAAATTAGGACGATATACACTATATAGCGAATTATAGCCGATACTACCACCTAAAAGAGCATAGTAAATAGTAACTATAGACTTTATTATTAAACTACTAAAGTCTAAAGAATTAATAATAGGAGTTAGCTATAATAGTATCCTAGTTATTATTAATAAACTTATAAAATATATTTATTATATTCCTTATATAGAATCTAGTAATACTAAGGACTTAGTATATATAGTTTTTAAGATAGTTATCGCTTAATATAGTTTACTAATAAAACTAATATTAGATTACGATAAGTTATTTACATTAAACTTCTAGAAAAGTCTTATAGAAATTCTAAAGATTAAGTAGAATCTATCTATAGCATTTTATCTATAAATAGATAGATAAATAGAAATCTTAAACTAGAAAACGAAAATGTAAAAATATCACTATTTAGGGCAAACTATAGATTTAACCCTATAATTAAAACACACGCGGTATAAAATATATACGCACTAGCAGCTATAGCGTATATAGTAACTATTATAGACATATAAAAACATTTATAGAAAGAATAGATTTTCCTATAGAACTAAATAAAGCATTATATAGATAAAAAGAGATTATTAGCGCTAATCCTAGAGGAGGGGCATAAAGTATACCTTATCTATAAAAACATTAAAATAAAATAACCTAGTAATAAACTCGACTAGAAGAAAATAGGACTATTTATTATTAAATAAAAACTATTAAATACTAACTATAAACTATTACTACTAGAAAGGATAAAAATATATCCTATATTCTATATTTTATTACTAGAAAAAGCACTAGATAGTACTATAGTCGCTATAAAAATAATAGTAAAAAACATAAATAAGTATAAAGTAGAAAGGATCCTTAAGGCATAAGGAAACATTAAAAATCGTTATTATCTTATTAAATAGAGAGGATACCTAAATTTAGAAAACACATAGGAACTAATATATAACCTTAAGAACTACTTATAGTTGCTTAACTATTTCTACTAAAGAACGCCTCTTATTCTAATAAACTAATTTTATATAAAGAACTAATGCTAAATTCTATATCTAAAGAACGTATTAATATAGGATCTAGCTCCTTAGAGGATATAGGAGGAGGATTAGAAGTTAGAAGACGCTGCTCTAATTCCTCCTACTTAACACGCTCTAACTCTTCTATATTATTAATACCCTACGTAACTATGTGCATTATTTTCTTAAACTATAATTTCTTTTATTTTTAAAGGCGATGTACCTTTACGCTCGCCCTCTCTAGTTCCTCTTCCGCGTCTTCTAGTTTAGATTCGGCCTTATAATGCTAATTACTAATGCGATAGAGCTGCTATAGAGTAAGAGGATTTTTATTATAGTAAGATTAATTAAGGTAAACACACTTATAATAATAAGAGGAATCCGCTTTAGACGCCTTATAATCTAAGATACCCTATTCCTTATAAAAGGAATTATAACAGTGGCTTATTCTAAGTCATAGAAGGGTCTGTTTCTTAGGAAGTGAGTTAGGTAAATATAAGTAGGCTTAATACTAGATAAGTCGGTTTATTATAGCACGTAGTAAGTACTGTTAGGAAGTTATTCCTAATAGTAAAACTATTGCTTAGATTAATTAGTAGAGATCTAGACTACCTAGCTACTAGAATCTCTATCCCTTATATACTTATCTATCTCTCTACTATAATTTAGGATCACCTTACTTACTAATGATTATAATAAGCGGCGCTTACTATGTTTATATATAATCCTTATAAGCGCGTTATATGACCCTTAGGGCCGCGTTGCTGCTTATTATTTACTTAGCCGCTTCCTTAGGCCGCTTAGTAACGCTGCCTTTTTATCGTTTATAATATAATACTCCTCCTCTATTAGTCTTATCCTTAAGACCTTATTATTCCTTATGGGTCCTGCTTTTAATTTCTCCCTCCTATATTATTCTTTCTAATAGTATATTTAGGCGCGTATAGAAACCGTATAGTCGTACTTCTTCTAGTCATAATATAACTTTAGAGCGTCTTTATCTTACTTAGTATATTAAACTTTATAGTACTAATTCTCTTAATAAGATTATACTTTACACGCTATATTACTATAAACATATTTACTATACTATAGTTAGTGAATCTACTAGTCGTTATTATAAGTGCGCCCTTAAGGGCCGCCCTTATAATAGTGTATTTATTAGTTCTTCTTTAGAGCGCGCCTCTACTGCTCTAGATAAGGTCGAAACCTAGGAGCGTTAGGCCGAGAGTGCTTTAGCTAAGGCTTAGGAAAAGGCTCTTTAGGCCTATTATAATACTATAGAAGCTTTAAGTCGTCTTACTTATCTTTATAAACAAAAGGAGCTCCTTCGTTCTAAGGAAAAGGAGCTTTTTAAACGTAGTATAGTGGAGTTAGATTAGGAGGATAGTTTAAAGGATTGTTCTACCTCTAATTTACTTATCCTTAAATCTAAAGCGGTGGCGAATGTTTAGGAGGCTAGGGCCTTTAGCATAGTAGACTAGGAATAGATTTTATCTAGTAGAACTACTTAATTATTATTAGGCAGTTTTTAAGGTTCCTAATTAGTTCCTATGTGTTTTCTAAGTTTAGGTACCCTTTCTATTTAATAAGATAATAACGATTTTTAATGTTTCCTTATGCCTTAAGGATCCTTTCTACTTTATACTTATTTATATTTTCTACTATAATTTTTATAGCGATTATAGCACTATCTAGTGCTTTCTCTAGTAATAAAATATAGAATATAGGATGTATTTTTATCCCTTCTAGTAATAATAGTTTATAGTTAGTGTTTAATAGTTTTTATTTAATAATAAATAGTCCTATTTTCTTCTAGTTAAGTTTATCGCTAGGTCGTTTTGTCTTTATATTTTTATAGATAAGGTATACTTTATGCCCCTCCTCTAGGATTAGCGCTAATAATCTCTTTTTATCTATGTAATACTTTATTTAGTTCTATAGGAAAATCTATTCTTTTTATAAATGTTTTTATATATTCGTAATAGTTACTATATGCGCTATAGCTAC
The DNA here is from genome assembly GCA_018831755.1 of Niveomyces coronatus. Taxonomy (NCBI): domain Eukaryota; kingdom Fungi; phylum Ascomycota; class Sordariomycetes; order Hypocreales; family Cordycipitaceae; genus Niveomyces; species Niveomyces coronatus. The sequence goes on along the minus strand of JAFEME010000025.1, from coordinate 4,095 downwards.
TAGTGCGTGCATATTTTATGCTACGTGTGTTTCGATTATAGGGTTAAATCTATAGTTTGCCCTAAATAGTAATATTTTTATATTTTCGTTTTCTAAGCTATTATAAGCCTATTATGCTAGAGGTAGCTATTCTACCTAATCGTTCTATTAATAGTTAATATAGCTTTATAGGTATTGTTTAAGTATCTAGTTTAAGATTTCTATTTATCTATCTATTTATAGATAAAATGCTATAGATAGATTCTACTTAATTTTTATAATTTCTATAAGGCTTTTCTAGAAGTTTAATATAAATAACTTATTGCGATCTAATATTAGTTTTATTAGTAAACTATATTAAGCGATAACTATCTTAAAAACTATATATGCTAGGTCTTTAGTATTACTAGATTCTATATAAGGAATATAGTAAGCATATTTTATAAGTTTATTAATAATAACTAGGATACTATTATAGCTAACTCTTATTATTAGTTCTTTAGACTTTAGTAGTTTAACGATAAAGTCTATAGTTATTATTTACTATGCTCTTTTAGGTAGTAGTATTAGTTATAATTTACTATATAGCGCGTGTTGTCCTAATTTTACTTTATTATATATATTATATTCCTTAATTATTATTTATATAATTTTCCTACTTTCTAGGAAGTCGTACGATCTTTATAGTCTATTAATTATTTTCCCTACACCTTAGTGTCTATATAATAGGTGTTTATGTATTTCCTTAATAAGTTGTTTCTAAAGTGTACTAGGAACATACTATCGTTTATTATATAAGAAGGCCTTGCCTTTCTTTATAATATATAGGTTCGTTTCCTAATTGTTTAGGTATTTATTGTTTTTAACGCTTAATATAATTCGTCGCATCTATATATTATCTAGTATAGCTTACTAGGTTGTATTGATTTCTTAGGTGCCTAATATAAGGTTTCTATCCTTATTAGTGCGTAATAGTAGTGTGTTATTTACTAGTTCTTCTAATTTTAAATCCTCTCTTTAGCTAAGCGCATCTACTCTTCTATTTTTAGATCCTCTTCTATATATAATTTTAAAATCATAATCTATAAGGGTTTTATACTATCTAATTTAACGTTTATTTAAATCCTTTATAGTTATAAATAAGGTTAGGTTCTTATAGTCTATAAATACCTTAACCTTAAAGTTTGCTCCTTTAAGGTAGTGTTTCTATTCCTTAAATGCTTTAATAATTACTATAAGTTCTTTATTATAAATGCTATAATTTAATTCTAGTCTATAAAGTTTTTTAGAGAGGAAAGCGACTAGATAAAGTCGTCCTTCTTCGTCTTATTATCCTAGTTGTCCGCCTAGAGCAAAGTCTAAGGTATCTATTTTAACTTTAAATAGTTTATCTAGGTCTACTATAAGCAAAACTAGTTCTTCTAAAATTTTGCTCTTAAGTTCCTAGAACGCTTATTCTTCTATATTAGTCTAGGAGCAGTCTTGATCTTTCTTTATAAGGTTTATAAGTAGTATTATAATTTTACTATAGTTATATATAAAGCGTTAGTAAAAGTTCGTAAATCCTAAAAATCCTCTAACTTCTTTAAGTGTCTTTAGTGTTAGCTATTCTTTAATTACCTATATCTTTAATTAGCTTATACTTATTTTTCTAGGTTAGATTTTAAATCCTAAAAATTTAACTTTTTATTAATAGAATCTATACTTCTTTAATTTAACTAGTAGCTTATTGTTTTATAGTACTTATAGTACCTTATATATATGTTTCTTATGTTCCTTAAGTGTGTTAGAGTAGATAAGGATATTATTAAGGTAGATAATAATAAACTTATCTAGTTATCTTTATAAGATATTATCGATTATAGTTTAAAACATAGCTAGTGCATTTATAAGTCTAAAGGGCATTACTAAATATTTATAATGTCCTTTTATAGTTTAAATAGCGGTTTTCTACTTATAACCTTTTATAATGCGAATAAGGTTATAAGCCCCTTTTAGGTTAAGGGTAGTAAACTAACTAGCTTTTCCTAGCTTATCCCTAATTTCTACTATTAGTAGTAATAGGTATTGATTTTTAATTATAATCTTATTTAGTTGTTGATAGTTAACGCATAGTCGTAGTTCTCTATTTTTCTTTTAAACCTATAGGATTAGATATCCTACTAGTGATTTAGATAGTCTAATATATCCCTTTCGTAGGTTCTCCTTTAGATACTCCTTAAGTGCTTTCTCCTACTTAGGGTTCTAAGGATATGTTTTATAGAACTTAGGTTCCTTACTAGGCTAGAGTTTAATCTTATAGTCCTAGCGTATATACTCTAGTAGTCCTATTTCTAGCTCTCTACTAAACAGCTTACTATACTTTAAGTATTCCTTAGGAATCTCTATTATATTAGCTTTAGGCTCTCTAGCGATTATATATATTCCTAGAGGCCTATTATAATTTAATTAAGGTGCCTTTTTCTTTAGGCCGCTCTTATTATTATAATCGCATCTTAGTGTATCCTACTAAAGTTAGCCTATTCTCTAGTTAACTCTAGGATTGCTTGCCTATAACTAAGGTATCCCTAATATTATATTATATCTTAAGATTACTATAATATCTAATATAATATAGTGTTTTATGCCTTATATATAGATAGGAAGCTATATAACCTCTATTTCTATTTATCCTTAGCTATACTTTACTATGCCTCCTTTTATAGTTATAAGTTAGTAAGGCTTATCTTTATTCTTCTAGTGTAATTTAAATCTATTAATAAGATTTAGTAAGATATAGTTTCCTTATGCTCTACTATCTATTATTACCTAGGTTTCTTTTCCTACTATTATAATATTAATAATAAGATATTTATGTCTATTAATATTTATAGTATATAGAGACTAATTAGATCTCTATTAAGAGAAAGGCCTTAGTTGCTCTAATAGCTGCCTTTTCCTAACTATTAATTCACCTCTTATAGTGTTTAAAAAATGCTTAGTTCTTTTAGAGCATAGAAGCGTAGGCAGCGTCTAGATCGCCTGCCTATTATACTAATTAAATCTAGGCTAAGCGGATTACTTACTATAATACTATTTCTACTGTCCTTATATTATAAGGTTATAGCTTAGATAGTATATACGTTATTATCCTTAGTATAATATTTATTCTTAGACTTCTATAGTATAAGTTTATTCTTATTTCGTTTCTAGATTATTTAGTATTATAGATCTATTTCTAGGAATAGGCCGTATCCTTATTCTAGTGTAAACTTTAGAAACCACCTATATTCTAATTTCTTCTATAGGTATCGTCTATAATTATTATATAAGTATAAAGCCTATAAGATCCTAGTATAGTCTTAATGTTAGGTGCTAAGTGCTAGGTGTTATGCGCTAAGGAGTTAAAGTCATAGATTAGGGTGTGCTTCTGCTTTATATAGTCTTACGATTAGAGCGTAAGGGTCTATAATGTCTATCCCCTTAATTATAACTCTAATAGGTTCTAGGTCCCTTTTGCTAGTTAATAGTGCACTAACTAGACAACGTTCTAGTAGCTTAGGTCCTTATAGGAGTAGAATGTAATTATAAGCATTAGATAAGTTAATTAATCTAATCTCTAGTAGTTAAGTTCTATATTCCTAATCTTTATTCTTAATATAGACTATATCTAATTCTTCCTCTAAGAAGTAATTTCTTTTAGGTTTAGAGAAGTAATCTTTACTATTAATTATACTAATGTTTCTAGTTAGTAGTTTATCTCTATTAGTGGCTTAGAGTTTCTGTCCTTTAGGTATAGGCTTCTATTGTTTTTTAGGGCTTTAGTATTTATTTATAAAGTGCCCTACTTTTCTATAGTTATAGCACTTTCCTTTTTCTTTATAAGTAGCGTTAAGTTCTATAGGTCCTAGGTAAGTTCTATATGCTATAGATCCTTCTTATTATTTACTAATGTTAGGTTAATTACGCTTAAATCTATAAAACCTATTTTATTTTCCGCTATGTTTAAATCGTTAGGCATAATTCTAATTATCGATCTTAATAGCGTTTATAATAAATGCCTTAATAGTTCTAGGTCGATCCTGCTTTAAGATTTTATCCTTTATATCTTTATATAGTCTATTATAGAATAGTTCT